>CAJNJA010049018.1:0-25926 GCA_905231915.1 Symbiodinium necroappetens | reverse complement strand
CCCCCCCCCCCCCCCCACCCACTCTCCGCCTTGGCCCTCTCCCTGCCCTTCGTGCTGGTCCGTCAAGTGATCATTGTGGCTACGCTCTCCTCCCCCTGTCCCTACCCCTGCCCCTCTCGTGCACCTGTCTTCATCCCGCTTGTCTTGTATTCAAAGCACCTCGAAATAATAGTCATGGCTGCCCCCCACCCCCGGGGTTCTTGAAAAGTTTCGGGTGCGCCCTCGAATCGCGAGAGAGAGAGAGGGTTTCTTCCCCTTTCTGCCCCTGACACTGTTGTTCTTTTCATTCCCCCAGCTCCACAAGCACGGGTGGGCCTGGCGCCCCCGCAAGACTTGACACGTCCCCTATGCTCGGGCGAGCGAGAGGGAGCCTTGAAGCTTCTTTGCTTGATGCAATGGGGAGGACAGAGCTACGTAGCCAAAGAACGGAGTCAAGCTGGGCCCCCTTTTAGTTGCTCAAACGGCCTTTAAATGCCGCTCACACCACCGCACTGGCGCAGAGAAAAAACAACCTCCTTCTCATGCCCGCAGAAAGAAAGAAAGCGAGCGTTTAGGAGGGGTGTTCTTTGGGGCGGGAGTTGAGAAACTCAGCTGGGGGAATGCGGATAACTCTCATCCCCGAACGGGGGGTACATACCCGCATACCCCAAGCAAGCAAGAGAGAGAGAGAGAGTTTGAGAGAGAGCGGAGCTTCTTGCGTTTGCGGCTCCAGGCAAATCGTGAGCAGCTTGCGGCCGAACTTTCCTCCACCAGAGCCCGAGAACAGGGCCTTGAAGGTGAGCTGGCGGCCCTTCGCCGAGCCGTGTCATGCGCGAAGACGGAAGTTTCCCTCCTCCGTGCAAAGCTCGCTACACCGCCGTCCCCATCAGTATACTCACAGCCTTCACGGCCTGCACCCCCAGACCCACGCCAAAGTGGTGGTGAGCCCGAGATGGGAACCGGCATGGCTTCCTGGTCTGCCCCGAAAGCTGAGCCGCAAATGGACAAGAAGAAGGTAGAGCTCTCAGCGTCGGACTTTCCTCCCGGACTCAAGATAGAGCCGACGTCGCGATCCGACATCTTGGCAGCAAACAAGCCATTGTCGCCGGAAGTGACAGCTGCTATAAACATAGAGCCCAGCAAGCGAAAGCTGTCGAGCACTTCACAGGCTTTGCCACCGGCACGTGCCGATGACTTCCCAGATACACAGCAAGACGACAAACCGCATGTGAAGTGCGCTCGGTTCTCCGATCCTGGCATCCCGGAGCCCAACTTGTGCCCTCCGGTCGTGTCTGCGCCAGCGTGCCAGCGAGACTCGTCGGCTTCCCCGCTGCAACGAAACCTAGCTTTGCCTGTCTTGGCAGACATGGCTTCAACTAAGGTCGCTTCTGGGCCTTCGGGGCCTTCGGGGCCTGGCCGGCCTGGCCTTTCAGATCCTCCCCGGCATCCGGCGGCCTCGGCCTCTTCCATTCTCAGGCCTCCAGCAGCGCCATGCAAACAGCAAAGCGCCGGCCCGCCGCTTGGCCTTTCCAGCTGTGCAAAAGGATGCCTTAATACTCTAAATAAGTATGTAGGACGATGACCCAGACGCGGCCTGTGTCTCTCTGAACAGCTTCAGAAGCGCTACCAAACAAAGCCTCTGAAAACAGCTGTCTGGCGGCACTTGGGGTTTCTGCTACAGGCTGCCTTTTGAACAAGCCTCTCGTGCGTCTCCCATACATTCGCGTGTCGGCCAGTTGCACGTGTTTTGTCATGTCCCAATGTTATGTTGTTTGACTAACATCCATTCTTCCATGCCATCTGTGACCCTGAAGCAAAGACCAAGTTGTGCAGGTGGGATAGCCTATCAGATAATTGACAGGGGAAGGTAAGTAGATTTGTGGGTAAGTGCAGGGCATGGCTTGTCGTTCAGTTCAGGGCCAGACGGCCGAGCGACTCTCCAGCTGCTTCGATTCTTCGATTGACTGAGACATACAACACTCATTGCCGATTGCAGCTGTTTTTCCTGCACAAGGATGACATTACTCTAACATCTTATTCACTTGCACCTGTGAGCTGCCCCTGACCTGATTGAAAATCTCACCTAGCCTGACTGCTTGTCCGAGCTGTGAGAGTCAAACAGTTCACAACAGATGCGAGGTCAGGCAAGCCGGCAGCCACCTCCGGCAAAAGGTATATGCGCACTAAAGAGGAGGTCTTGCGGCTGGCGCGTTCGATGTAACTTTCACGCCTTTGGTTTGGGGCCACTGGGGATGTGAGCCGGCTTGGGATGAGTGTCTTCTTATCATAGGATCACTTCACCACTGTTGGATTGAGGTTGCGGTAGCTTGATCGGTGGCGCATTCAACTCCAGATACACCTGTGACCTGAGAATGGCTTGAATGACTTCAGGTATTCCACAAAGCCCACCGCGAAGCAGCTCCGCAATCCTCCGCTGAAGCTCCCTGGATGATTTCAACGTTGTAATGCCCAAATGGGCAACAAGGCACATTTCATCTTCCGTTTTGCTTTCCAGTTTGCTGCGGCCAGCAGTTGTCGCTTCCGTTCGAGGTTCCGTTGTCGATTTCGCTTCCGTTTGGCCTTCCCAAAAAGCGGAACGGAAAACGGAAAACCCACCATATGCCGCACGCAGAAATCAGATTGAAAACACAGAGTGTTTTCTATTCCCGCTTCGGAACCCAAAACCCACCCAAATCCAGACGAAACGGTCGGAAACTCCGAAGCTCCCAGACAAACGGAAACCCAAGCGGATGTGTCCAAGGAATTGTACATCAGACCTGAAAACTACACGGGATGGAAATCCCAAACGGAACCGCAAACTGACGTCACTTGGCTGAAACTGTCACAGAAAGAAAGAACGAGAAGGTCAGTAATATCCCTGCCGCATCTTGCGGCATGGATGCAGGAGCATGTCGCAGCAGATTGCCAGACTGGCACAGATGTTTTGGCAAGCTCTCTTCAAAATCTGCCAAGAAATGAGACACAGCGGAGTTGCATAGCCGCTTAGCCTTTGTTAATTTGTGTTGGTTGCGCCCTGGACAAGAGGCTGTATCCAGCCCATGTGGACTACGTCCTCGCTACCTGGGACCGGTGCCCCCCAGGAGGTACTGAAGCTGGAGCATCTTGCCGTGTTACAGCCAGGCCTGCAGCATTCACCACGAACACAAATACCAATTCTGGAACGCTCACCAGCTGGCAGCATGTACAGCCCCTTTGCGGCACTTATGACACTTCCCGATGGCTCATTGTCGGCGGAAACAGATGCTCAAGACGTGCAAGTTCAGTAGGCGACACAGAGGGCTTTGAATCTCAGATGCCGTGCCTCATGCTGTGAACACGTCTGCCACAGCGACAACTAAAACAGGATCGCTGTGAAGCCCCAGTGCCGAGGCACTTCCTCCAGTTGCAAAACGCACAGAGCTCACGTGACAGCCTCTCCAGCGTGCGTGTCGTCTCCAGTGTGAGATGAGCTCCTGCTAGCTTTACAGATCGAATGTTCACAGTCTGCCGTGGAAGCCCAAAGTCCGAAGCTTCCATCCTTGAGCCTAACATTCGCAAGGGAGTGGTAGTGTACAGTTCCATGCTGACTCCACTGCTGTACAGGATATAGAGCTTGCCGGCTGAGAATGGCTGAATCGAAAAACTGCAGCGGCAAAGCAGGAATCTTTGCGCTCACACCCCTAGCGCCCTAGCATCTTTGCTGCAGCATTTCTTCAGATCCTCACACCCAGGTCCAGAACCATAGTCATCGGGAACGACAGAAGCAGATGACGGCGACGGTCACGGTGATGTCGACTGGATATTTATGTTATGCTGTGGGCTCTCTCCTTATCCACAAGGGGAGAAACCCACCGCATAAGAAAAAGCAGGCCCGATGTTCGATGGCGGTAGTGGTGATGATGCCGCGATGCCGGTAATGATTGTCATCGCCATCATCACCGCAAAGAAACACTACAACATCATGGCAAGCGTCATTGAAGAAGTGATTCTCGAATGACTGCACCGCATCATCCAGTCTCCTGCAAGGTTCGAGATGATGCGAGCATGTACGTAGCTTCGAGGTTGGGGGACTCACACCCACCCACTCCACAACAAAGATGCACCCAGGTAGGTAAACGCTGGAGGCGCCAAATGATCCAACTCCCAAACTCCGACAAAGGTCTTTGGAGGGCATCTAAATTTGCCTTGCAAAAAAGTCGAAGTAAAGACTTGCTTAAAGCCCGACTCTTTAGTTGTTTATGCAGCAGCTATGAATATAAGTTAATGCACCTTCCGTACAGAATCATGTCGTTCCGAAGGTGTTGCTCGTAGCATCCCGGTGTTGCAGGGTCAGCTTCAGCCACGCCGTCTTCGACAAGGAGCCAGGTGCACAACGCCTTGTCGCACGGATGCTGGCGGCTCCGGGCTCAGAGATGGGCAGAAATCCTCGCAGCCCGTGGAGAGATCAGCTGTGTGGGGCTGCTTTTGGGCACGTGGCCTTTGATGCTTTTGCCTCGGTCGTAGTCTGGTTGTAGATGATGACCACATGTCTCACGGGTATAGAAAAACCAGAACCCCACCTTGAGGATGATTGCTGGCACGGAAGTTTACTCCCCAACGCTGCTGTGGGCAGTTAATGTAACGACTCCAGCCATGGGCTTGGACATCGAGGCTTTGCGAGCATCCCTGCAGCACAAGCCGTTTCATGCGAAGGAAAAAGTTGTACTCAAGATGATCCAGCATGTTGAGGCGATCCAGCTCCAGCAGCAGAGCCTCTTGGCGACCGTTGCAGAAGTCGTCGACCAGAGCTCAGGATCTTGCATTCACGCGAAGACGCTGATGGGCCAAACCGTTCAAGTGGATGGAATCGATGCCAACACAACGATCGAGCAAGTGAAAGAAGGGATTCAGCACAAAGAGGGCATTCCTGCCGAAATGCAGCAGGTGCTCTACGCAGGCAAGCAGCTGGAGCACATCCGGGGTGGGACTGAATTGCACATGGTCCCGAATCTCCGAGGGGGCACGTACGACTCAATTTCCGGTCGTCAGGGTTTCAAGGTGGTCGCAAACAAAATCGTTTTTGACGATGGAAATGAATGGAACTTCGATGGAAGCCCAGAGAGCCTGCAGCGATACAGCGATCACGAACAGAAGCTGGTCTCCTTCGCCTCCAAGGCTGAGATGTTAAGTTACTTAGAATCCTGTCGCATGGAAGAGCTGCTTCGGCGTTTGGAGCTGGTCCAGTCCAGAGGCCGAGAGGTCGCAAAAGAAGCGGCCCTTTGCCTGTCCAGAAAAGCCTCTCAGAAGACAGAAAAAGTAGCGGACGAGTTTCCACCAGAAGATCCGCAGTTGGATGATGCGCTGCTGGAGCGAATGCTGAGGCGCCAGGAAGAGCTCCGTTTTGCCCCCGAGACGCTTGAGCGCATGCGAGCCTGCACAGCTTCGGGTGGAGAGTGGCTTGATGTCGTCCGCGATTTGCAGCGCGAGGTTGCGATCGAAAGCGGGTTCAGGTCTGCAGTCGGGATTTCCACTGCGGCGAGACGCATGCAGACAGCCCACACGGTGGCTCCAAAGCTCGCCAAGCTGTCCGTGTATGCGCGTGCAAATCTTGCAGAGGATGGTTTTCTAAAACCAGGCCAGCCACTGCCAGACGTGGCCTTGGTGGACCTTGATGGCCAGAGCAAGAGGCTGAAGGACTTTTGCGGAGATCTCACCGTTGTTTGTGCCGGCTCCTGGACCTGACCCCCATTTCGTGTTGCCATCCATGTCCTGAATGATTTATACTGGAGACGACGTGGACAGAAGAGAATCCGTTTCCTGTGTGTGTACATACGCGAGGCCCATGCTACAGATGTCTGGCCCATTGATGGGCCACAAGTATTGGAACCGCAAAGTACCATGCAGCGGCTGCATACAGCACTCGAATTCCAGCGCAAATGCAAACTTACATGGACAATGGCCGTCGATGGAATTGAGGATGCCTTCCTACATAGCTTTGCGCCGTGGCCGTTCCGCTTCTATGTGTTTCGCGGCGACCGGTTGGAGTTCAAGTCCGCGCCGGTGGATGGCACGCACAGCTTCGATGAAGTCGAGGAGGCGATCCGCAAGTTTGAGGTAGAACTTTCCGGGTGAGGGATTGAGTGGTTCGTCTAGGAGAATGTGGAGTGCAAATGATGTCAGCAGTGGGGCCTTCACTATCCTAAAGGCCGGCTTGCAGACGGACAGCTACTTAGCATTCCCGTGCGACATTTTGTTTGGCACTCGCAAGGCGAGCTGCAAGGACTTTCCCCAGAAGTGGTTTTGCCTTGCTTGTACAGACGCTCTGCCAGGATCTCTCGGATCCTGAGAGCCCGCACAGGGCGCAAAATGCCACAGCTCCGCCATGACAGAGATCTGAACAAACCCAGCGCTTATTCTAGTCGGGTGTTTGCGCAGCACCTGCGGAGGTCAGCGAGTCTGACCGCCCGGATGCCCAGGCCAGGAGATTCTTTCTCTTTCACGGTCGAGAGCCACGCTTCGGAACTGCATCCCGCCTTGGCCCTGACAGGAGTGCCTGCGGGATGCATGGTTGTCGGAGCCAGCAAGACCCAAGTCATCGCAGGAACAGCCTGTCAGGGTTGCTATTTGGGCTTGCAGAGTTTCCTCGGTTCGTGAGCAACATCACAGACACTGAACCCATTAGAGCCGATGCCCCGAGAGTCAAGTGTTTGGACAAAGCTTCCAAGATTAAAGATGTGGGGGTTTGGGGATTACAGAGTTGACGTGGACTCGCGTGCTAAAGTGTGTCAACCCCAGGTGGAACTCATAGGAGGCATGCCCGAGCATGTCGCGGCAGGGTCCTGGAATGCGGTCAAGCTATATAAGTGGGGGACGCATTCGGATGTTCTTGGCCAGAGAGAAGGAACTTGTGTGGGAAGCCCAAAGACAGGATTCCGCCCAGCCTGTGGCACGCGCTGTTCTAGTACATCATGTGCGAGGCCAACGAAAGGGCGCTGAAGCATGCGGGTCGGGGGTAAATCTTGGGGACCCCTCAAAAGATACGCTCGACGGCTTGTGAGGTGATAGTCTCAAATTGCTAGACATGTTACTCGCAAGCCTGTGCCTGGCTCGGGGCATCACCGCACAGCGCAGCAGAGTGGGAACTTGATAGAGCTCCATCCGTCAGTAACCTCACCAACGCTGTGATGCAGCCAGTGCAACAGCCTGGAGTTGCACGTCAACGACGAACAGGACCTGCTTTCAAACTATAACATGAATTGATTCCGAGCAGGACGAGCACAGCCGGCCACGGCCTTATCAGGGACTCACGGGCTGAGTGCTTGTAGTATGCAACCGAAGCAGAGTAGTGGTGGTGGTTCACTTGCACTAAACCCATTGCTGTCAGCGCGAAGAAGCATGTGTGTGTTGGAATACTCAAACTTCAGTCTTTAATTATTTAACCCATAAGGGCGACAGGATCCAACATCACGGGGCCACCACCACTACAGGTGCAAAGCCAGCAAAGGACGATGGCACACAATGCGGTCGGACGCCCAGCCAGCCGCATGCCCTGCTGCCGTGCTGAAGAAAGTAGTAGAAACCATGATGAGCTGCACCTAATGACATCTCCTGCCGATGTAGGCCATTGGAAATGTCCAACAGCTTCTGCATCGATCGCATGCACAGGCAGGGCGGAAGCTTGAAGCTTTCTGTTTAATGTGAGAGCAGGAGATCTTCAGGCCGCTGAAGATCTCCTGCTCTCTGCCCACAGCGCAGAGCAGAAAGAGCCTGGAAGCGACCTGGCTCAGGGCGAGGCCCACCCGGCCAGTCGACGGGGCAAGCGCATGGCCTCGGACGACCTTCCGTTGGGAAGCTCAGAGTTGTGAGCCGGTACTTGCCAGGGTTTCCCTAAATTGCGTCGGTGTGTCTCTATGTATCGTTGCCGGTTGTTGTTGTTGTTGATGATGATGGCAGTGATGGTGATGCTAACGGCTTTGTTGTTGCGCACTGTTCTCTGTCTGTCTGTGTGGCTCCGCGTGTCTCTCTGTGTTGGTGTGTGTGTCTCTGTATCTCTGTCTCTTGGGTGCGTGCGAGTGCGCGCGGGCTGGGGAACCTCTCATGCTAACGGCCCAGTGAAGACTATAGTCGACAATAGTTACTCAGGATTTACCCCACATGAACAATCCCTGATCGCCCCGTAGCGCTAATGTGCCCCAACAGCTCCAAGACCTGACCAATGTTTGGGTAATCTCCTTTCCGTGCAGGGGAACCTGGGCCGGATCGCTTGCATGAGCGGGCAACTTCGTCGGATCTTTTTCCGGGGGCCTTTCTTCTTGCAACAGCCAGTGGACATGTGCCTAGGGCATTGCCATGACTGTTCTTGCGAGTTGGGCTCGCTCCTGCGCAGTGCAAACTGGCACGGTATCGTCGGTATCGTGATACTCATGTTCATGATGTTGTGTGCGGCTTGAGGAAGACGAAGACTTCACACGAGGCTTGAATAGTCTTTCCAGCGAAGTTCAGTTCACATGCACAGAAACCGCCACCACGAAGCAAGCAGTATTCAAAGTGTCCGGTTTTCAGATAAGGAAAGTTGATCAAGAGGATTCAAGAACGAAGCAATGCAGGGCTTCAAGAGGAAAGGCGGAGATCCTGGAACATGCACTGCTGCTGCGGCAGCCTGAGACTTTGCTAAAGAGAGCCAGGCCAAAGCTGCGTGAAAGGCACAACGACGGCTTCCCGATGGCACTTTCGCCCTAGTGGCGCTAGCCTCACAATTTAGTTTCCAAAGCTTGTCCCATGTTACACTAGTCTTAGATTCTTTGGCTCATTTCATTGGTTGCTTGTGCTTGCAGACTAGTGAGCATGTGCTAGGTAGAACAGTTCTGTGATTTGGGCTGGCCTCATTCGCATCGGTCGTGGCTGCAGTGGGATCTTCCGAATGGAGATACTGCCTCAGCCAAGCAGTAACCACCATGGATAATTGCCAAGCTGGTATGCATGTGGCCCGGAAGTATTTGGTCCCAAGCAGGCCGTGTTGACTTTTTTGCGAGCATGATTCCTCAACCAATCTAGCAAAGGCGCGTTCTCAGAGAAGCATTTCTATTTCCTGTCCGTGTAATCAGGGTCTAGGTGCTCCGGGATGTCTGTGAACTTGGCTGCTAGGATTGAAGGTGGCTTGCCACTTCATCAACGGTGACAGTGACTATTGGCTGCTTGCATTATTGGACTAGACCGCATGCTTGAGCACAACATGTGGTCACTGCTCGATTTTCAATGGTAAATGGCTTCAACCCACTGCTTTCGAATGCTTCGCTTCCATTGGCCTCATTCCGATTCATGTTGTGGAAGCCATGATGAATACGTCAATGCTGGTGCAAGCGTTGTGCATTTTAGTCTCACCTAATCGACCCCTCGGCGGTCATAGACTCATAGACTATCTCTTTATAGAGATAGTAAGTGTGCGTGTCAGATCACTCCGCGAGGCCTGGTGACGACTTTCGCAGATCAGCCGGCAGCCGGTGGTAGATCAGCTTCTGTGAGATCCTGAGAGCGTGGATCTTCAAGTCCGACACAGGCCCTGGATGCATTGTTTCACACCGAAAGCTTCCACCGTGGAGTGCAGATGTGCGTCTTCGTGCACTGTGCACACATCGGAATTCCGTGGGCACCTTCACACTTGCTTCGCACAGGGGTTAAAAGATTCGATCACTCTTTCAGGAAATCTGTGAATCATGTTCAGACTCTGGATTCGCATACTCTTGCACACCAAAGTACCAGGTTTTTTGCTGGGAACGGACCAGGTTCTGGAATGTTCATGGCCCACCAATGGAGAGTTCACTCGAAACCCACGAGCTGGGTTACTCGCGACAAATTAGTAGATGCAAGCCAACTCCACAGCCGCAGGACCATGCATCCAGCTGCCGCAGCGGTTTCGGTTTCTCAAAAACTTTGGTTGGGAAGTCTTTGCCACAGCCCGTTTGGCAGGGTGCCCACACATGCGTTTTTCAGTTCTTAATCTGCAACTCCTGGACGATCGCCGAAGGCGACCGCGTCGTTATGAGCTCCGTCCCGAAAAGAAGACAAGCAGTTTACTGTGCAACGAAAGGTAGAGAGCAGTTGAACTTCTATCAGCTAGCGGCATTCGTTGGTTTGGCACATCTTGCAGATTGGAACAGTGATACTTGATCAAGTTGTCGCATCAAGTCTGCATGGACCAACTGTTAGGTGGGTCTTGCTTGCTGTGATGCTTTTGCTTGGGATAAGATGGATAGCCTCGTGTACCCGCGAAAGATGCGCCTCCACTCATTTGCGGCGCACGCCAGGTGCTCAGTGTGGGGCGGCAGAGAAGAAGGCAGGCTAAGCACAGAAGAGGACTGTGATGGTTGCGCGAACATGTCGTAGGTTTTGGAGCTAGGCTTTTTTGCGGCCATGTGGCTGATAGACATGTCACTGTATTGTGCTGTATTGCCTTGTGCATTCATTGTCGGTGCTGGCATGCCGATGCCTCCTCGCTGAGCAAAGTCTAGGTGTTCCAAACTCCACGAAACTCCAAGACAAGCTGACAATATTTTGGCCACTTGCAACCCCGACGCTGGCACACGCATCCTCTCAGTAACGAAAATGAGAACCCGGACGGCTTTAATGCTTGTTGCTACTGTGGCAGGTTCCATTCTCGGTTGCGTTGACAAGAACGCGGTGAGCAATTCGGCAGAGACTAACAGTTCAGCACATGATCTCTCCGATCCGAGCCCCAAAGCCTGCCAGAAGACCATGGGTTCTTGAAGCGCCTCAGGCCAATTAGATCATGGCTGCCGCAGACGACAAGTGGAAGCTTCCACCGGACAAAAGCCACAGGTTGCAAGCTCGTGGGGACTAATTTGCGCAGAGAGTGGTTCAACTGCTGTGGGTGCACTGAAACTTGATTTTTGCTGTTGCATTGCAAAGCTCAGTTAAGAACACTGCAGCCCTGACATCACCACAAGCAAACCTAAAATGCTCCTCTAGGCGACTGTAGCGAGCTGCTGTTTTTCCTTGCAGCTTACTTGCACAGCATCTGGATGTCGTTGGCATTGTAGTGTTGCTGGCACCAGTAGGGCACATGCATTAACCACAAAACGGCGCCTTGCGATGCATGTTTGAAAACCAAGCCGCTGCAGCACTGTAGTCTTCGAACAGCGACACATGGAATGCTGGCACCTCTGATGCCGGCTTCTAGGGGCCGGCGTGTGAGCACAAAATCTTGGTACTTCTGTTTGTCATTGCCTGCTGTGTGACCGCCATGATGCATTGCAGCATGGGCCGTGGTGCCTTGGCTTTGCAGTGTGTGCCGATTCTGGTTGTCTTGCTGTAGGACTGGTCTGTTGTATTTAGCGCTAGTGCAGCACACTTGCTGCCGTGTTCTGGCGGAGTTGCGTAGAAGAGCCTACCAGCACCAAAGCGGGTGGAATGATAATGTGGAGTTATGCCAGAGGATGGAGCATGGTGTAGTGATGCTGTATACTGAACAGGGCAGCAGCTGTTGTCATTGCCATCGCTGCCTAAGTTGCAGCTCTGGTGGCCGGGCTGGTGCTTTGGACCATTTCCGGCCTGCAGCTGCACTGGCGCGAGCTCGCGACGCTTAGCGTGGTGGCTCCGGATGATCCGGGTCCGATCCGGCTCAAGGCGATGACATCATGGGCAAGTTGCAGCTGTGCGAACCTAAACTTACTCATAACACCAGGCTGCTAAGGTTAGATGTAAATCAGCTTTGGGATTTGGGAATCAACCCAATTTGCTCGTAAGTCGAACCCTGTGCTGCCCCACACTCGGATCATGAACGAACTTATCTTCCAAGATCCCAACTCAGCACTGCAGGTTCTTATGGTACGTACCATCGGAGCACAAGAGGTTCAATTCACGAAGGACGATATCCGATCTTTGGCGGACAAGACTAAGGGTATTCAAAAAGCGAACACATCCCACTGCGCTGCCCGAAAGCTGCCGGGGCTTAAAGCACCCGTAAGCCGAGATCTGCCACTGGACGCGTGGCCAGCAGATGTTGTCTGCTACGCAGGCATCACAGACTTGCTGATTGACCTGCATGTCATCCTCTTAGTGTGGGAAAAGGTTGGGAAGCTTGATGTGTCGGACATTCCGCTGAACATATCGGTGATTCACGCGCCGAAAACCCGCAAGCTCGATGCTTGGGTGTTGCATCTCACTGCAACTGCTGTAGCAGCCTACGACTATGTGTGGCTGGCAGATGGAGACGTAAAAACCTCGGACGTGAACTGGTTTGCCTTCTGGACGAATATGCTGTGTCTGGGCCGCTCTTACTTGGAGGGCCAGTGTATTCTTGCGACTTCACCTAAGCTCCAGGCATTTCCTTAAGACCAATAGTCCGACTGAATTTCAGCGATCATGTCTGTACTATTTCAACAGTTTCTGCATTGAAACATCCGAATATAGCATATGGTTGGGTTGCGGCTAAACCCGTCATGTATTGAGACCCCTTGAGCCCAGTCCCATTTCGCTGAAGGTATTTTCAGCCACAGGTTGCTCAGCCTGCCATCGTGGCGTTCGACAAGGGGAAAATTCATTGGAGACACTGGAGAAAGAATACCATTGTCAATAAATTTCATAGAAGCACCCAGACACGAGGAAGCGATCACACCGTACTGCGAGTTCCGGAAGATGATGAGGGTGAGACGTGGGCCATTGATCCCACCTTGATTGCTGCTGAGGTGGGGATCGTCGAGATAATGACGCCTGTGCTCACCCCCAGGGCTTGGTTGGCTATGAGGGAAGCACTTGTCAGCAACAGCAAGGCAATGGAATGGGTTACCAAAGGCGCCACATGGTGCGTGGATGTCAAGTGGTGTCAGTTGGCTCGTACATCTGTGCTTGGCTTGGAAGCCGCAGGGGAACCGGACGTCAGTATCGGGGCTGTGGCCCAAAGGCTGCTTTTTCCGCGCACAGTCAAGATTTTCGGTTGTCAGGCTTAGCACAGATCTGAAGGCATGTACAAAAATCTACTGATGCAATTAGCCTCTGCGAAATCCCGGCTCCCGTCTTGGCCGACCCTTCTCTCCAGGGGCCTTTAGAGCTACAGCGGCTACAGGTTACAGAAAGCACGCAAGGCTATGTAAGCTTCAGCAATTCCACGTTTCTTGTGTCGCGGAGGTATAGTAGTTTACAGTTCAGTGCATGTGACAAGTTCAGCTCGTTTGGCTGAACATGGTTCTGGAGTCCTAAACTTGTTCCTATCGGCAAGCGAGCAGTGAGGTTTCTTCAACAACAATCCAGCTACTTTGGAGAGCTTTGGCCTGCTGGCAAGCAGCAGTGGGACTCGTACGAGCCTCCTTCCTGCATGGTATTCTACCAGAGTTTTGGACTGACTTGGAATGCTTTTATTCATGTCTCTTACTCGGCCCGAAGAGGCAGATGAAAAGGCTGTTTATGCGAGACAGTGAAGGACACCTGTGCGTCATCACAACTTTCAATCACTGAAGAAGTCGGCTTTCAAGCACAAGAACTTCGAGTTGTGCCGCGAACTTGAGGTGGCGCTGACGAACACAACACTTCAAAGCGTGTTTCGCACTTTCTACGAGTCAGATCTTAGAGAAGGCTTGCGCTTCATTAAAACCAGCCACCAGCCCGACTGTGCCAAGCTGTTGCACTTAGACCCGACAAGTTAAAGGCCTCGGCAGCCAGGAGAGGAGGCCCACGCATAGACTTCGAGGTTCAGGGAAGGCGTGCCAACTAGAAGTGGAGCATGGCGTCTATACGCAGGCGCTTATGATTGGACATGATTGGACTTTCAACACAGGAACAGCTGGGCCAGTGTTACCCGGAGTCTCGTTTGGTGGCGCACCAAATCACATTGCATTCTACTTGTCTTCGATGTTCTTCTTGAGAGTGCATCGGATGTGACGTTTGTCCATGTTCCGTTGCTGGACTGGAATAATGCTGTTTTATTCACAGAGCAAATGCGCTCCATCGAGCACACCTCTGGTTGCGTTTCATTCAACATATGGGTCGTAGTACGCCAGCTGTTTATTCCCAGTGGTCAGCACTTGTACTCTGTTCCACGACAAGCCGCCACAAAGAGAAGACTGGAAGGGCGATGGGGGCTAAAGGGGTTTCCGAGCCTACGAGGTTGCAGAGCGTTCAGGGCTTCAGCTCCGGGTTTGATCAGCTTTTCAATAGCTTCCATTGACCACGCATTCCGGCGGATGTTGGTCTCCTCCAGGTTCAAGAGACTCAAATAGCCCGGATCTAGTGCTACACGAGTTGTACACATGTTCAAGGCTCAGTGTTCAGGCCGTTTTGTGGCGGAGGTTTGATCTGGGACTCGAGCTATGCACATCATCCCAGTGACCAGCGGACTTCGGGCTGCTGCGTGCTATTTGCTGTTGGGAGTCGTTGGCTGGCAATGCTTGGCCAATCTGGCCAACCTGGTGCTCGACCCTGCCCCCTGACACGAATTTTTTGACTTCCCCACAATGAACTCAAACCTCGGCCGAATCCCCTGATGCCCGACCCGGCATGCGTGCGGCATTTCGGGGTTGAGCTTCATGTGTGCGGGCAATGGCCATGGAAATCCGGGTTGGTAACCTGAAAGGGTTCGAGGATGTTCCCTCGATTGCATTTGGCCCACAAGAGAGCTTCAGTGGTTTTCAGAAAAGGTTCGCGTGTTCTAATCCATGGTGCATGGATGGTTTCTTGTGGGGCTGAACCCTGTTTTTGCTGCTAATGGCTTCAAGCCTAAGACTGCGAAGCGAACTGAACCCGGAATGAGAACAAGGAATGCTCGAGCCGAACAGCAATCAAGCAAGCTGTAGATGTAGCGCCAAGGTTCGCTTGCGCCTTCAGCATGCACCGCCGTCTTCAATTCCCCCAGCGGCACCAAACACGCTGCAAAGCCCAGCTGCGCGGCAATGTCTTCAGCATTGCATGTTGCCCATACGGATTGCAATCGTGTCCAGGCAATTTGGGAAGGGCTGTACTGGACAAGCTTTATAGAAGTGAGTGCCTTCGCAACTTGAACACCTTCCTTCCTAAGCTTCAACCCTCGATTCAAGCAGCTTTGTTCCACGAAGATTTCATTCTCAAGCTGAGATGAGGAGAGGGAGCAAGCATTCAGACGAGCTGCCCTCATCTAAGGTTGCGGTGTTGCCCACCAACACCGCAAACGCTCTCCTGGATGAGCACGTTTCACTCTCATCTCCTGGACCTGTCTCTGCTGCGAAGCCAAGTATAGCTGCTTGGCTTGGTTTGTCAGGCGCAGCTGGATTTTGTTTGGAACACGAAATCCAGACCGAAAGCAAGAGCGTTTTACCACCATCGTTTCAGAGTGTTCAGAACCTCACCACAACACAGGACAGAGTAGGGTTCAACAGGGCAGACGTTAGGGTCAACATTGAAAAGCTTCAGTTCCCCTTGTCTTGAAGCTTTAGACTGCCTGCTTCTCATGTGCTCATTGATCAAGAGAAGAGTCCTTGCTGCGGACTGCGACCAGACTTAGTTACAACTCGCAAACACCACCTTCAAGTGAACTCTGCACGTAATTGAACCTTCGAAGCCCCATTAAACTTTGCTGCGAAAGGACGCAGCTTCACCGTTCTACCTCACTGCCCAAGGCCAGCGTTTGAGATTCGATGGTGTTGAGGTAAGCAGCCTCAAACCCTGATCGGCTCCCTACGACTCCAGAACTCTCGCTTTCACGCCCTTATTAAGACTTCTATCTATGTTCAGGAAGCTGAACACTAAAACCGGCTCCGTGTGGCCCTTCGTGTTCGGTTCCCTGTTTCCACGCCGGCAAGAAGCGACAACAGCGGAGGTTTCTTTGCAGTATTTTGCAGTAACACTATCACTACGGTTCATGCGTGAAGTGTACAAATTGGATAAATGTCTGCCTCACCTGTGTGGCGACGTTGGAGCTTTCACACGTAGTGCCATTTGTTTCTTCTGCTTCCGCAAGCGCTTCGTTGAGGCTATTGCAGGGTGTCAGCCTAGCTTTCCACACCAAAGCGGGTTCGCGTGTGCTGTGCAAGTTCGCTACGTCCAAGATGAATGTCGGTCTTGGTTTCATTGACAAGCCCAGGTCTTTGAAAAGGACATAAAACGACCATTGCGCAGAAAGCACAGCTCCCCAACATCACCCCCGGTTTGGACAAGCCTTCTTGATGGTGCCGTGCCGGTGGGCAAGTGGTCGCCAAGGCTTGGAAGGGTTTCTTGCCCATCACAACCCTTCGGCGCCACGAAAGCACTTCCTCACGGCCATCAGCTAGTGAAGCCATTCCTCGGTCACAACGTCGCTCAATCTCGCTCACAGGTGCGACATTCCAAATCTGCCGAAGCACCTTGCGACTTTCCAGGTTGTGATTGGAAGCCTTCATCGTAAACCGTGTGCTTTCCCATGTCGGACACAATTCGTGACTGCGGCTTGCCATGAAATCGACTTCCTTGTGCTTCAAGCTGTCGGTGTGTGAAATTCAGGTATTGTGTTTGGTGTTTCTGTGTTTTGGTCTTTGAGTTCTCTTGGGTGGTTTGTGAGAAGAGCTGGTTGGTGGTCGCGTGCAGCAGCGCATGCCGGTTTCAGCCTTTTCGCGTCGGAGGCCCAGACTCGCTCAACGCGACGGTGCCGGCTTTTACAGTCGGATGCAGCCAAGTGAGCCGTACCATGTCGTCATGTGCTGTGCTGGAGGCAACCCGAATCGACAGCAGGACCTGGCAAGTCGCATTGTCATCATGCGACCAAACATTTGTGGCGCATGGAGGTGCTTGGGGAAGCAGCGTCCTGGAGACCGCAAGCACAGCAAGCACAACAAAACACACAAACCGGCGCTTCGAGACAATGCACGAGACTTTAGCGGAAGATGCGCGCGCCTGCATGACCTAAACGAGGAACTTCACAGTACGTGTTAAACACTGTTTGGGGAAGCCCTGCTATTACTTCCATGCTGCGTCTCCGGAGATCCAAAGTTGATGATTATTACGTTGCGGTGGATGTAACAAGCTTTACTTTCTCCTCCCCTCCATGGGAGAAGGCAGAGAACCCAAGCCCCAGGATCCTAGAAGCCATGACCATTGCTACAGGCCATGAGCGGGGTTAAACTTGAGGAAAGAAAACTAAGACAAATGGAAATTCTGCAGAGAAGCCCCCCAACGGTCCGTTCAATTCGAGAGCGATCTAGTCTTTCATGCCCAAGCATACCTCAAGATGACCAGCCTCAACAACCTTCACCCCAAGTTCGATGCATCCCATGCCAAATGGGAGTCGGTGAGCCTCCTTTGGACCCCCAGCGCGAGGCAGCTACCCTTACGACAGCTGGAAAGCCAGTCGCGGTCTTCAGCAGCTCCAGTCCGAGTGGATCGACGGCGTGGTGCATGACGTGGAGCAGAACCTGGCTGGGAAATAGGGGAGGTGGCAAAGCTTGGAAGCAGTCCGTCATCTGCGTGAGCAACAGTAAGGGACTGTGACTATGATAACAGGTCGTTAACTACAATACATAGCACCAGTATCGCATGAGGTTATGGTGGGAGTGTGCGACAATCGACAATCCCCGACAAACTTGGTTTTCACTGTCTGGAAAAGCCTGAAGAGTGTTCGAGAGCCACCGTAGCTTCGTGCCGCATTCGGTAACTCTAAGAAGGCTGCAAACCCAACGATTGCTGCTCAAGTCGAAGTTTGCAAGGGCTTTCAAGAAATAATGCTGCACCTGCAACGTCTCTAGAAACCTTGCCCAGCTCCGTGAAAATCTATGAAAATCTGCTACAGCAATCAAATGGACTGAATGTTCAGTTCGGACTTCCCAGATTCAGGGACCAGGATTGCGATGCTCATGTACATGGGGTGTGATGCTCATGTGCATGGCGGTCAGTGTTTGGGATGGGGGGTTTAGGTGCTGAGCGTTCAAGACGTTTTGTGTATTCGTGTGTGAGTGTGGGCGAGTGAATGTGTCCACTGCAAAGCATCGCTTTTTTGATGATTCGGGCGCCAAATCCTTTCCTGAACTGAATTGTCGTCAAGACTTTCTGAGCTTTAGGACCGTTCAGTGACTTTATGGAAGGTGTTTGCTCTCCAAGCTTTGTCGGACAAGTCTTTGCAGTGGTGACGTCCTTCCTGGTTGGTGCCTTGCAGAACGTCTAAGTTGTTTGCTCGCTGCTGCTGTAGAAGGTGTTCTCTTCTAGGGAGCATGCGAGCTCCTAGATTCCGCGTCCCGCATGTCCTCTTGTTCGTGGACAGGATCTTGCAATATCCAGAGTACGGAATGTACCATCACTCCCAAAGTCTCGGGCACGTAGGCAATGCAGGATTTTGTTCACCAGCAGTGCTGTGATTCTTCCCATCTAATAACCCCATATACAGACTTACAGGCTGGGACATACAGACATACAAAGAGGCTCTGGCCTATGGTATGCCAGGTCGTATTGGTCTATTCTGAACGATCCTCTACATCTCGTCATGAAGACTACATGGTCTCTTACATGTGAGGCAGTGCACATCGATTGGTGTCCACACTGTGGTGAAGCATTTCAGAACCGAACCTGGCATCCTGCTGAACATAAAACCGTTTGAACGTCCACATCGTACGAACATCAGCCGATGTGGGTCCACACAGGCGATTGAGCATGTGTACTGTTTGTTCCGTTGCGGAACCGGACCTGGCATGCATCCGAGCATCAGAACTGGGCCGGGCATGAATCCAAACATCATTTGGCTGAGCATCCACACTGGGGCTTCCTAGTTCGGATTCCAATCGGTTGCGAAGTGTCAACCGCGATTCAGCGTGCACACGATTCAGCGTGCACACTTGGCCTTGGCATGTTGGAGCCAGAGTACACCAGCTTGATGAGCGTTGACACTGATTTCTTTGTTCGGGGTCTGAGGTCATGTCTAGTTCAGGGCGGAAGCGGCCTTTGCCATGAGTTGACTGTCCGATGTCTCCTTTCACATGGTCTGGATGGGTTGGTGCAAGGCATGATAAGTCAGCAGCACAACAAGAGCCCGCGTCCCTTGCAATTTCGTCAGACGTGAGCATGTCTGTGTTTCTGGGGGCAGCGAGCTTCGAAAGTCAGCTCTCGGCACCTGCGAGAATCAAAGCGTCCCCATCGGCCGACTGCAGTAATGTGTACATCCACGACCTGATCTGTCAGTGTTACACACCGAGTAGCAATTTACACCAGCAGAGGTCTGAAGTTCATATGCCGGCTGCCTGACCATATGCGTCTAGGTACGGTCTTAAGTACCCTGGACTTCCAGGTAGTGTTTGAATGTCTCGGATGGGCCTCACCACAAGGAACACGTCTACTTGGATCCTGCCGAAGAAGCTCGCGACTTCCGTGAGGAGCACTGTCAAAATCTGCTGGCTACGGGTGGAAAATTTCGGAGATGACCCAATACCACGATATAATGACCCTCACTGTGTGCACTGTTTGTTTGTATGGTTAAAAGCCGTGCAGCTGTCCACATGAACGGACTTATACCTGGGAGCCTCTACACCCTACACATAGCTGCAGTCTTGACAGTCGACCGTCGACTACGTGCGATACTCTTATGTTATGCGACTCAATGTTTCAGGCTTGAAGCAAACGTTAGCTTTTTGGGTTGGGCAAGTCGGATGGAGGTACTGCAGCTGAAGCCGGTAGAAGCTCTGAGTAGAACAGGGTCCGTGTTGCTCGTGGCTGGATGTCACTTAGTTTATTGTTCAGGAGGTGTTTCCTCGCAGTCTGTAGGCCCCCCTTGGGTGGCTATTACAGCAAGTTGCCGCAGGGTACCGAGTTTTCAGGGTCCCCAGCGCTCTATAAGCAGGCTCAGGGTCGAACTCGGGCCCCAGCGCCCAACCAGCCCCCGAGCTGCCAAGGAATCACGACAGCATCCTGCTGGAGGCGGCGGGAAGAGCTGGCGGATGCTCTCCACCTTTCTCTCACTATAGCTGATCCATTCCACATACGCACTATCCCGTTTCTGAGGTGTCTTTCAAAGCCGTACCATGCACTTTCAAGTTGAATTTCCAGCATGACTGGAAGCTGGCTGGGCCCCGACTCTGCCTAAATCCCAGGCTTGCGGCTTGCCCCCCAACGGGGCTCGGCTGCCACAACCACCAATATGTGAAGCGTGGGTTTGGAACATGTGTTCAGCAAAACATGGCCCCCGTATTGGTGCCATGGTGAGGTCCCCATGTAAGAGTACAATCTTACGGGCGGAGACTGTATAGCTCTGAAGCCAGCATCATCTGCCAGTGCCTTCACCCGATCGATGGCAGTGGCGGAACCAGCACACTGCGCAAGGACAACCAGAGACACGCAATCACACGGACGCGCAAACCACTTGGAATGAAGAGTCTCCACCTCTATTATATCCGTCGTGCTGAAGCGGGATGTGGTACCCTGCTATGGGAGCTTCAGTGAACCAAAATAGTTTCCCTACGGTCTTCCCTTTGTGCTTCTTTGCACACGCAAAGGCGTCTTATCAGCTTCATGTTAGCATTGGAGAGCGAAAGTTGCATCATCTGAACGCGGCCAGGTGGAGGACCGGCAGTTCTTGGTGACTGTCCTAGGCCGATGGAGTCGTCTCATCCAAGTAATGGACCTGGAAACAGGCTCGGAGTGTCCCATGCACCAACCATCCCGACACAAGCATATGCCTCAGAAGGACGAAGGTTTCAAGAAAAGCTCGCTCGGGCCTTTACTAGCGAAGACAGAGCTCCGAGAACGCGCTGTAGCCCCCTGAGGGTCGTGGGAATTTGCCGCGCAGGTTTACAGTGGTCGAAGCGGACTGAGAGTGACGACCCAGATGGCGATCCCCTTGACAACCTGAACCATGTCTACACAGTACTGGTTGACAAGCTGGATGGTGGTGGCAAGGAGGTGTGGCTCCCCTGCGGCTTTCGAGGCGATGACATCCCCTCAAGCATCCTCAAGCCCTTTTTCAAGTAAGAAACCATTGGGACATATTGCTTCGAAGGGACTGAGCATGTGAAGCCCTGCACAGGCGATGAGGTCGACAAGGAGTTCTCCATCAAGTACATGCGAATTTTGGACTTGGAGACGCTTGAACTGCGAACTGGCCCAAAGCTTCCGTTCGCCGGCGGAGCCTGTACGGCTGTGGCTCTGGAAATAGTTCCGGGCGAGCCTCCCATGATTTGCAGCTTCGGTGGAACGAACGGCCATCATAATTCAGGCATTTTCCAGCCATATGCTACATGTTACGACCGCCTGCGGGAACGATTCTGGTTCCCTTTTGGCAAGATGCCATACGGCATGGATCATGGCAGCGTCGTGGTGACTCCTACTGGTGTATGTGGTGCCCAGCGACGGACTGTGATCATCCTCAACTACCGCATAGCTCCTTTTGGACATTGGACACTTTATAGTGTGGTTCATCCTTCTTGTTTTTCGTCCAATGGCGAATACTTTTGTTGTCTTCGCCTAGCCGAACCAAATAAGGTTCCTTATGGGAGCGCGCGGCCAGAAATGCTCGCTCACGATCTGCCCGAAAGTGGGTGGACGGCGGAAGAGCTAAGTCAGGCATCCATGGAGGAGCCAGGACATTCGGGATCACCTAGCACGCCGAGGGCCCTTTTTCGTAGATTCGCCCATGGATTCTATGTAAGGGTTGTATGCGGAGAAGCTACTGACTAGTTACGACTATGACTTCTTTCCACATCCTTGTCTTCTTGTCTCGCAGGACTACTTAAACGTCGGGACTCTTCATCTAACAAACAGGCACCATTACGGTTGCAGCCTCACTGCGCTTCATGGATCTCTTCTTAGTGCCGCTCTATACTTGGGGTATAAGGCCAGCTAAGCAGGAAAGTGGTACCTCTACCACAACGTGTCCTTCACCAAATCTGATCCTTGCACTTCTCCTCGGGACGCCAGCGGGATGGCCACTGCCAACGGTGGCCGGTTCCTGCTAAACTTTGGTGGAATATTTTACACGCCGCTCAACCCCCAAGCGGATGTGCTCGATTTCGCTTTGGAAGAGTAGCCTTAGATTTTGCAGGAGTTTGCCCAAAGTCTCCCAATGGACCAACGAAAGGGGGGCAGCTCAGGCGCGACAAGCATGGACACCCGGTCGGACACCGCTTCAGCGCCATCCGTAGCTTCGATGTTTGCGAGAACTTTGGGTCAAATTGGCGGGGTAGTTTTTAAAATGGTTCCGAGAAAGCCCTATTTCTAGATATGCCGGAGGTCACCACAAGCCCTAGTTCGACTCTTGAATGCCTGCAACTCAAGGAAGCGCTGGACGATTGAGGGAGACCTCGGGATGGATACGTTCGCACTGCAGACTGCGGCTAGCCAGAAGCTTCAAGTTGCAGTGACCTGCGGGGGCGAGTCGGTGGAGAGGCCCCACGCGACAAAACGACTAGCTTAGATTCAATGACTTATTCGGAAGGCTTGAACTTTAAGCCTTCAAGGCTCACGAACCCGGAGAGAGTTCTGCCCTGAGAGCTTATGTCTTTATGCAAAGGTCTCCACCTGCAGTTTGTGTATTCGCCTTCAGTCACAGGAAAGCTGCAGGCTAGCACCTCTTGGATCTGAGCTAGGCAACCTCAGCTTGAAGCTCCAAACCCGACGAATTTGGAACGCAGGTCGTTGAATCGGAATGGAAATCAGCCGTGGTGCATTGTTCACCGACCACGACACGGCCTAGAATTGGCCAATCGTCATGGCGGTGCTGCCACCCACAAGTTCCCACGGGGATTCGTACCCGGAGCAGAGCAGCAGAGAGCAAGATTGAAGCAGAAGGTGGGCAAGACTTAGTGGCTTCACATCGCCGCTGTGCGCAGACAGACCTTGACCTGGAGCCTGGTGTCACAAAACCTGCCCCACTGTGCTATGCCGCTCCCGTTTGCTTCTAAGGCAATTGGGGAGAGTGCCATAGATGACATAGGTACTTCTCAAGCATTTCGCGGTACTTCCCTGATTATGGGGACTAAGTCGGAGCGTGTCGTTGCTAGCCTGTGGCCATGGAAGTTCTATGGATTTGGTATGCGCAGAGGTTTAGGTATGTTGATGATGGGCTCCCGCTGGTGTCTCCGAGAGTCAGTGCCGAAATCACTTTGCCCGAGAAATCCCTGCCACCCCATGCCTTAATGAATTCAACCCTCAACTTCAAACCCTGAGCACTGAGCACGTAGGTCTGGGCGGTTTAAATGAATTGAGTGGGTTCGCCCCCGCGAGGGTTTAAGTAAATTGAGAGGGTCCACCCGAGAAAAGGTTTGTGAATTGATTGGTCCGCCTAAACCCTAAATATTGATCGTAAACTTTTAAACCCTACCTAAACCCTAAACCCTATTTAGGGTTTAGGCGGACCAATCATTTAGGGTTTAGGGCTTAAGGGTTTAGGGTTTAGGGTCCGCCAGCGCAGCTGGCGCCCTAGTCAAACCTGTGGAAAAAGGGGCTCCGGCCCTTTCCTCTAATGCGTTCGTTGCCGCAAAATCTCGCCGACTTCCGTTCGGACGGAGGAACGGGCGGATAGGAGGTGCGAAGAGACGGAAGGACGGACGGACGAGCGCGCGAAGGAAGCAACGCGCTTGAAAAACAAATTTTCGGAAAAGAAGGGCTCCGGCCGTTAGCTCCAATGCGTTCTTTATCGCAAATTTCGCTAGTTTCCGCTCGGATGGAGGAACGGCCGGACGGACGGACGGAGCATAAGAGCGATAGGGACGGACGAACGGACGGACGGACGGACGGACGCGCAAGCGAAGCAACGCGCTGGAAAAAAACAAAAACGGCAGCTCCGAAAACAAATTTGTTTCGGCGAAGCGTAGAAAAACAAAAACGAAGATTTGAGATTCACTTTTGTTTCGGCGTCTCCTGCTCGTTCCCATCGTCCATTTATCCATGAGTGCGTCTATATTGCGTAATGCAACAGCTAGTAGAGACTTTTCTTGTTTAAGAAGGAAAGGGACCAAGTACGTGATCGGGACAAAGATGGAAGCCGAAGTCGAGCAATATTTTTCCGCCGAGGCCGGGTGCGGAAGCCACCGGCCGAAGCGGCACGTTTCAAGGTGCAACAACCTTCAGATATACACCCTCATACAGGTATGTGTCCACATTTGTTTGTATTTGTATTTCGTTATTTGGCTCTATATCTATATGTAAATTGTTTGCTAGATGTATGCATACTTAATTCTGGATCTATATCTATATCCAGACATGTTTATCTGCATCTAAATATCGATTTGTTTCCGCCGAGGCCGGGGGGCGGAAGCCACCGGCCGAGGCGGCATCGTTTCCAGGTGTATCAACTTTTATGCATGCTCTTTGCATGATATTATGTATTCTTGCTTTATACAGATATGAATCCATGCATGTGTGTCCATTTTATTTTCATATGTGCATGTTGTTATCTATATGTATGCGAACAAAAATCTATGTCCAGATCTGTTTCCATGCCTGTATGTATGTGTATTTATATATATTTCTATCTTTATCGATGTTCGCTTTTTTATGCATATCTTCTTATATACAACTTTGTGGATCTCTATCATTGCCTATTCGTGGGTGTGTATTGTTAAAAGGAGATTCTTAATCTGTATCGTTGTCTATTTCTAAATGTGGATTTCGAGCTTTATGTGTATTTATAGTTATATATATATGTGTATATAAATATATATATATATACATTTATAGTTGCCGGTGTGTATACCTGTACCTATCGATATATTCGTATGCGTATGCAGAACATGAATGTGTCTATATGTTTTGAAATCTGTATGTTATATATATATATACATACCTGTTTTTTTATACCTATGTATCCATATACTTACATGCCTATATGTCTTTAAGTTTATATATCTACATGTTTATGTATTTGTGTATCTATCTACTTATATATTTATGTGTTTACGTGTATCTGTATATCGATAAATTTTATTCATGTATGTCTCTCTATAGTATCTACATGTATATATATATATGTATATATATATATGTATGTATGTATATATATATCATGTGTATAAACACAAACATTTTTTTATGTATGTATATATAGATAGATTAAATGTATACTCATATGTAAATGAGTATCTTCAAAGATATAAGACTTATATATCTATATACATAGTCTATATACACATATATCTATACATATATATATATGTACTTACAAACACATATGTCTATAGACAGCGTCATGCGTTGATATTAAATTCTTAAGTATCTAAAAGAATTGCTTCTGTTTCTGCATACACACATAAACATATACATACGCAAATACATGCACATGTACATATATATATACACATGCATATTCATATCAGTTGACAGTTTCCTTTTAAGGTTCACGGTACACTTCAATTAGCTTAAACCGGTCCCGAGGCTTGTCGCTTCAATTTACTTAAACCCTTCCGCGGGCTCAGCTGTCATAACCAATTGCTGCATACATATAAGCGTATATTTTGATCAATACCCATATGTTCATGTGTGTCTGTATCTGTGTATCTATATTTACATTATACATATATAGTTGTGTTTACCTGTATGCATTCCGAAACGCTGTATACTCATATGTAAATGAGTATCTTCAAAAATATAAGACTACGTATACATATATATGTATATATACATGTACAAATATATATATATACACATATATCTATACATATATCTATACATATATATATATGTACATATTTACAAACACATATATCTGTAGATAGCGTCACGCATTGATTGTAAATTCTTAAGTATCTAGAAGAATTGCTTCTGTTTCAGCATAGATATATATACATATACATGTACATATACATGTACATATACATGTACATATACATATACATATCAATTAACAGTTTCCTTTTAGGCTCCACGGTACGCTTCAATTAACTTAAACCTGTCCCGAGGCTTGTCGCTTTAATTTACTTAAACCCTTCCGCGGGCTCAGTTGTTGTAACCAACTGCTGCATACATATTATAAGCTTATATCTTGATTAATGTCCATGTCTGTATGTGTGCATCTATATTTACATTATACATATACAAATG
>CAJNJA010049007.1:9002-25938 GCA_905231915.1 Symbiodinium necroappetens | reverse complement strand
AGTAGGAGGAGTACGAGTAGGAGTAGGAGTAGGAGTAGGAGTAGGAGTAGGAGTAGGAGTAGGAGTAGGAGTAGGAGTAGGAGTTGGAGTTGGAGTAGGTGTTGTTGCTGCTGTTGTTGCTGTTGCAGTTCTCGAAGTAGTTACTATTGCTTGGTCACTGGATGATGATGTCCTAGTAGTCCTAGTAGTTTGTTGTAGGCTGTTGCTGTGGCATTAACTGGTGTCGTTGTTGCTGTTGTTTTCAGCAGATAGCGGAGGACAAGCAACAAATTCAGAAGTTCATCAGAAATATTCCGGGATGCCTCATCTGCGGAGCGAGGCACACCCCCACCCGCTGCAACAACAAAGTGCCAAACGGCCGCGGCATCGGAGATTAGTGATAGTGTTTCGAAGCTGTTGACCTTTAAGTTTGGCTTTGATGTTTCAGGTGTCGGGATGTGGGTTTGCTTCCGGTCTGGAAAGAGGTCAGGGCGCTGTGTGTCCAAAATGGATGGGCTGCACAGTGGACCTGAACCTCTGATGTAAGACTGCTCATGGGCAACAATTGCATGGAAGTGCTTCTCTGTGTTGTCACTCTGGTGTTTCTTGCTGTGTTCACGCCGTCGTGGGAGCGGTGGCGTGGGTGGTCGTGGCGCTGGTCTTCTGCCTTCAACTCGGATCCTAGGTGTCATCTAGAAAGCTTTGCTTTGCTTCCTCCGGCATGGGTTTGATGAGGCCTTTCCTCACATTCAAGGGCTGCGGCTTGCGATGTCGGGCTCAGAGTCTGGCTTCGAGTGCTTACGCAAGGTCTGCTCCCATGCCCTGCAATGCATTCCGGCATTTTCCTCCGGCCGGCAAGAGGTCCCGAAGCTCAGCAGCTGGCGCTTGTCTACCCCTCAGCTTGTGAAGAGGCGGGCTGATGTAAGCAATGATTTTTGAGGGTATCCTTACAAGGCATCTCAAGGCCTGATTTTGCGAAAAAGTCGTAGAAAACCTGGCAGACACCCAACTCCTACCGCTCCCCCTTCTCCGCCCTCTTAATCTTAAATCCCTAATACCAAAGAGGCGCATAGGGCGAGGAGCCAGTAGATCAGTCCTCCTCGTCGTCGCCACCACCGCCACCGCCCTTGGAAGCCATCATCTTGCCTTGGAGCGGCCAGAAGCGTCGTAGCTTGAAGTTTGGGGCTCACAGTCCAGAGTCTTCAATGCTTTGTTGAAGTTGTTTTGGAGTTTGAGGCTTGGGGTTTCTCCTTTTTCTCGGGTTTGTCGTGGTTTCCGGCTTCTTCAACCTCAGAAGCCCTGAAGCGCCTCAGGTCAACGTAGCGGGAAACAGGATGTGGCTTTTGAAGCCGCGCGACGGCGCACGCGCCCCGGGCGGCCGCCTCCGAAAGGAGAGGTCAGGGCGAAGTCGATGTGCTTCTCGCTGTCGAGGCGCCTCGGGCAGACAGCACCCGCAGCCCTGAAGCGAAGCCATCTCCACAGGACCCTTCAAACGGTATAGGCTTCAGGATCCGGACTGCAAGTTCCAAGACGCTGTTGATCCTAAGGTCAGGATTTAAGGTGGGTTTGCACGAACCTGGGGATTTCACTGCTTGGGGCTGAGAGCATGCCCTTCCACCCTCGAGCTTCGACCTAAACCCCGACTCCGGCTAAGGCTATCTGAGCTCTCAAAGCCTCGTGCTCCCGAGCTCCCAAGGCTCCTACGCCCAAACACCGCTGAAGCCCGTCGCTGCCCAGACACACCAGGAAGGAGGGAATGTCGCAGATCTGCTTCCCCACACCTAACGGCGACTGCCGTAATCACTAGAATCAGTCTGTCCGGTATACTGCACTACCAGTACAACTCCAAAGGGATGTTGAGGAGGAATAGACATATTTCACCGTTTTGATCACACTCACGCGAACCAATCAATTTTTCCCTTGTACCCCCACAGATAAATAGCGCATAAGCATTGTCATGATTGGCCGCATCATACATCCTGACGATGTTGATGAGAGAAATTCTTGGAATTTGGAAAGACTTGTCAGTGATCTTTCCAAGATATTTGTTACTCTTTAAATAGACCCGGAAGTGCGTCTCATATCCCATCTCGCCCCTGAAATAGTATCTGTCAACCACGCCGGATCCACCAAAAGTTCATCCAGACGTAGAACAGTTTCGTACTTCTTAAAGAAGCTCTTACAGACAGGAGCGAGTGGGGCAGTCGCTACGAAAAGCCAGGTGTGATCGTGAACAGGGACGCAGGCAGAAAACTACCCAGACTCAAAACAACTATTATTTCACGACACTTGCACGAGCAAACACGCAGCAAGTCTGAGAGCCCCTTTCGCATTAATCGATCGCAACGTCCTCAAAACCTCCCGTGAGGAAAGATCAGGAATTGTAGCGACACAGACAGGAGTCAGAAGATGAATGAGTATCATTGTCATTGTATTTTTTACAAGAACACCAGCACAAGTAGCAACGTTAGCATGAAGAAGAAGAAGGGGCAGCCCAGAAGGAGTCCAGGCGCGGATGTGGCGTTGGCGGATCAAAGTGCGGGCGTGGTGGATGGACTTGGCGAGGCCCAGCTTGAAGACCTCGCAGTGTACAAGGCTCATTTGATGGCTTGACAGGTCTTTGGCCTGTTGAAGCTCACAGGCTAACAGATTCGATGTCAAGATTTCGATTGTGTCTCACTCACTGTTGCTTTTTTACGAGTTTGAGGACTGTCTGGAGGATGCTGTAGCCTTTTACGAGTAGCCTTGGGTTCACCCCAACACTGCCCCACACGGAACCACCAAGTCGGCCCCAAAAAGAAACCCAACGAACCGAAAGATCCATCAAAGAAAAAAGACCGATCCAAAGGCTGATGGCTGCGATGGCTGCGGCCTTGGTCTGCAGACGCCTCTCCATGATCTTGGCCGTGGTCAGGCCCAGTACGAAGTCGAGCTTCCTTATTGCAGTTTCGGCACGTAGGACGTAGGAGTTGAGGGTTCAGGGGGGAGGAGGTGAGAGGCTTGAGGTGCGGGGATTCAGGGCAAACTTCGGGCACCACACTTCTTAAGCATCAACCCCAG
The DNA here is from genome assembly GCA_905231915.1 of Symbiodinium necroappetens. NCBI lineage: Eukaryota > Dinophyceae > Suessiales > Symbiodiniaceae > Symbiodinium > Symbiodinium necroappetens. The sequence goes on along the minus strand of CAJNJA010049007.1, from coordinate 22,899 downwards.
GAACGGTTAAGCGGTAGACGAGCATCTTCTCGGATTCCAGGAGCAAGCCCAGGCGAACCATTCGCCTCGTCGCGGCACATTCTGAGCAGTTTGCCACAGTCATCCGTCGCAAAATCCGGAATTCCATAGTGCGTTATGTTGCTTTCTGAAGAACTCCTACGGGTACGTCTTACAGTGTTACATCTCATTTTCTCTTTACATTCCTTCAACGACGCTGACACGTGCAGCTGTAGTCTTGTTTTTTCTCCAATTTCACTGAGCTCGTAGACAGAGCTGTGGATTTAGGGCCCTGGGCCCCCTTCAGGTTGGGCAGATACCACAGCGCCTTGAATGCCTCAGAGCCTGGTTCCAGGCTCTTCAAGACTTCGTCGTCAGCGCGCATCAAAGGCAAAGGACCGGAGGCCTCAGGAGGGCCTCTCCCTGGAAAATCCTGGTCTCGCTCCTCTCCTCCTGGGAAACAAAAAAGGCTCCGCTTCAAAACCGCCACTGGGTTTATCTACTCATGAATTTCCGTCATCGCAATCATGGTAGTATACACCGAATTACTGTCACAAGTAATGCTCGGGATAACAACACGGATAATTACGGCAGAGCAAAAGGGATCGAGAGGGCTTTGTATCAGTTCGGTGCAGCATTGCAGGTTTACGGTTTCGCACCTGTACCCTTCCATACCATGACCTCAGACGCCAGCTCAGACTCCTTCAGCTCCAGGCTCAGGAAATCCAAAAGAGTCTTCTGACTCTCAGAGGATACCACACGATGCAAGACTTCGAGGCGCAGCGAACTTCCCCAAGGAGCGAAGATCCAGCTCCGGGGTTAAGGAACCGCAGAATGGGCATGTGAAGACTGTCAGAACTGCAGGGCTTGCACAAGCTTTCGCTGACCCCGGACCATCCCGAAACCCGCAACAGTGATTGAGAATCTTGAACCCTCTCCAATCCCCGAGGTCTCAACACCAAAAGCCCAACAGTTCCAGCCCACACTCTCCCCCTTCAAAGACCACCGTAAACTCCGATCCCCCCTCCCCTCCCCCGCCCCTCTCCTGCGTTAGCAGAGTCCGCGCGGCCGTGCGGATCTTGGCCAGGGCATATTGCACGCGCCACACCTGCGGCTTGCAGGAAGGATGGAAGGTCGAGGTCAGTCTAGGTCAAGTCTTTAAGGTTTAGGTTTAAGGCTTGGGGACCAACAGGCTATGTTCTTGTTCTTCTGTTAACTACTGTTCCGAGAGTTGTAGTGCGTTCTTGCTGTTGTGAGTGCATATAATACAATAATACAGTACGTTATTCTGGTCTTGTGCCGTTCCAATTGCTTCTCTTGTTGCTGTCACGCAGCAAGACTTTACTTAGATTTCCAAACCCCGAGCCTCAACCTCAGAACCCCACCTGTAGACCTGCCGGTTCCCAGCAGAAACCCCGAACCACCAACGTCCCGAGTTTGGCTGCTTTCATCCCAATCGATGCGTCGAGGGCACCATGAGAGGGGGTTCAAGGTCACACGTCAGGATTTAGGGACATTTTAGGAGAAGCTAGATAGGGTCTCTACGAATGTAGTTATGCCAGCGGACTTTCTGCCAAAGCTCAACTTCACCAAAGCGGTTAGTGGGGAAGTCCAGGGCCCTCCAACCCCCAAGCCCCGCCGACTGGGGCAGCATTTAAGGTTCACGACTTCCGGGACCGTCGTCCTGACCCTGAACTTCACCTCAAACCTAAACCCTGAACTAAGCCTTGTTCGAGAGTCTGCGTCTTGTCCACTGGGTGCAGATGAACGGTTTGGGCCGGGTCCTGAAAGCCTTCCAACAAGGGCCTCACTGCGGCTTGCAGGACGTAGTGACACTGTGCTGACATGATTCCTGCACGCACCATGTGCAAACCCTCTTCTGGAGCTTCAAGGCTCTTAGATGTGCTGGCGTCGCGAGAGAGTTTCAGATGCATGGTGTGCAAGACTGATGAACCCTCAAGTGCTTAAGCCGCAGGAAACTGTCGCTGTTCTGAGCCCTGAACCCCCTGGTCAAAACGTTTTAAGACACCAAATCCTACGAACTAAGTTGTTACACCCTCCAACTGTAACGGCTTCAGCGGAAGTCCACGAAGCCACGTCAGGCCACGCCTCACGCTTGTTCTTGAGGCCATACTCGCCAATGATTTTCATCTCCTCAGTGTGCAAGGGGATGATCAAGGGAAGGCTGATTTTGCACGTGGGCGGCTTACAAAAGGTAAAGGTGTCCGGTCTCGTCGTCATCAGGGCGGGGTCAAGATCGTGATGCTGATGTGTATGCCGAGGATACTAGCTCTGGTAGTGATGGCGGATCATGGCATGCAGACCTGTTACTCGTAGCATAGCATAGTACTATAGACTGCACTAGAGTACGGGACTACACAGCCAGGGAACGACACACTGCCAATGGAATTCGAAAGGATGCAACTAGACTAGATGCGATGGTCCCAAGGCAAACATAAAGCAGAATGGAATATCAGCACAGCGAGTCGCAGTGCCACATTAAACGATGTAGCCGGGTACGTACGAACACCTCTCTGGGTATACAATAGCGAAACCACGTATGACACCATGTAGCAAAGTGCCACCTGCAGTGCTCTGCAGCGCACTGTAACAATGAAACGAGATGCCAACGAACTGCCCTCTAAGACCACCATCTAACCCCAGGTGAGACAACGTAACATCAACGAAAGCTGGTTGGGGTAATGGAGAAAAGTGACGAAGAAAAGCACGTGACAAAATAGATAAACTACGATGAGATCCTAAATGCCTTTTCCGGAAGACATGCAATATAAAGGCCTGAACTGTTTGAGGTCCTTGTCGTCTCAAGCTCTACTAAATCGCAGTGGCAGCCGCTGATTCTGATCCAGAGCAACCCATACAAACAACACCCAAAGCAACAGAGTCAACGGAATTGCAGGATGCTGTAAGAAGCTTGACAAAGACCTGTAAATCCTATGAACAACAAAAAAATCATCCGGAACGGGATTTGAATTCTCCAAAACAAACCCCTCAAGGGGAGCCCAGTCGCTCCATCGAGACGCTCCTTCTCGAAGGGTCTCTTCGGCTTTCTGAAAGTCTTCCTGACAGCTCAGGATTTAGGGTTTAAGACATTTGGGGCTGCTAGCGCTTCAGCGCTTGAGCATGCAGGCTGTTTGGTCTTTACCCCGAGGGCTTAGGCAGGATTGTCGAGCTTGCTTCTTGGAGCCGAAGCCCCAGGTGCTTTTTGCAGCAAAGCATCCCATAGTTCTGGTAGCTCTTCTTGCCCATGATCTGCGAAACCCGGAGGGCGAAAGGGGAAGGCTTCCTTCGCTAGTCCTGCCGGCCTGTAGCCGCTTGAGCCACAAGTCAGCAAGCCGGAGGCGAAGCAGCCGAGACTCAAACAGGACCCGCCGAATCATGCAGGCCCTTAGGCTTTAGGTGTCCCTATGCGCGGCGTCTACAGTTGAGGGATTCGCCGTTAGGTTGAAACGAAGATGCTGTATCACCTGCATTCCCTGGAACGTAAGTGTCACCTTCGAGGCGACATGCATCACACTGGGATCTCAGCTTGGAGGGCCCGCCACGAACTTTTTTGGCACACGAAGGAGCCACTCTGCCCGCCAAAAAAGCGCAGAACGGGCCGGCAGAACAGGTCTCAGGAGCTACCTACCTATCTTCTTATCATCCCGGCACCGAAGGTCATGCCAGCTGAGGCGAAAGGCGACGGGCCACTCGCCATGAAGGCGGGAGCCGCCTTCTTCGTGGTGGTAGTGGTCGTCGTCGTTGTCGTGACTGCGGATGCGGGGACATAGGGACAAGTCACCGTCGACGGATACGTCGGGTTGAACGCCTCGGCCATGCAACACCTTGGCCGGAGGGGCTCCAGATCACGATTCTTGCCCTCAGAATGCATAAGGCAAGTGGGTTGCAAATCTAAATCGTCAAATCCTCATCTGGAGCGGTGTGGGAAGCTGGTGGCCTTCAAGGCCAGCAATAGCTAGGACTTAAAGTCTCTCTCCAAGCCGCTTTAGACCCTGAGTCCCAAAAAGCTCCCCACCAAAGAAAGTGCCTGAAGCTGAGGGCCCTGCGAGGAGGCACAGCTTGCGGCGGGAGCATCCACAGGCATGCCAGTATACCAGGTGCTCGAGAACACTGCAGATCCGGGCTGCAAGTAGACCTGCGCTTGTCTTGTGGGGATACCACAGGTGTTGGCGGTGGTGATGCTTCCCAAACTGAAGAATAGAAAACCCTAAACGCCCGAAACCGTCAAGACCCGGAACCAGGCCCAGAACGCTGAATCGCTCCTAGGCACCTCCTGGCAGGATCTTGCTGCTGGAGGATCACCGTGGTACGTCAACTCAACAGGCTCCGTCGTGTGCCTCTTGGCCTGTGTTGCGGGAAGTATGGTTTAGGAGCTTAGGGGTTAGGAAGGCTCAGGGCTTAGGAGAGAGGGGTTTTGGGTACCGGGCTCAGGGTTTAGGAGCTTCGGGGTTTGAAGTTTAAGGTTCGGGTCGGCGCGGGTTCCAACCTACTCAGCAAGCTGCCCACCTTGCACGCATCAATGGCTCCTTCCAACTCGCTCTCTGCGACCCGCAGGGCGTTGATGAGACACTCAATCCTGCTCGACATGAATCGAAAACAGACTCCACCGTCACATTGCAAAGTTGTCATCATAAAGAAAACAGCAGCTCATGAACACACATGACGCTTTCTTTGCCTTCAACGTCGGATCGTTTAGCCTGCACGGAGATCTACTTCCCCATCTCCGGGGGCATGTCCAAAGCGTGATGCTGGGCGGTTTGCACAACCTGCATCCTCGACCCTGGACCCAAACACCCAAGTCCCATGGTCCCAAGCCAGACACCTATGCCCGTCAGAGTGCATACTTTCGCCCATCCGCATGCAGTCGATGCATATAGAGTCCTTTTGACGGCCCTCCACTCAGCTTTCGCCGCCACTTCACTCTCTTTTGCCAGGGAAACGACGTTCCCATAGACGTCCTGCACCCCAAAGGCGTCAGGGCCAAGGCTTCAGGCCCAACGGCCTAACCAAAGCCCTTTCGGCTCCCGCAAATCCCTACATTAACCCTGAACACACTGTCTGACCTCCAAAATCCGGAGCACCACATGAAGCCCACGACTGTGGAACATCAAAACACTTAAAAACAAAGCGCCCCCATCCCGAGCCGCGGCTTCGAGATTGGATTAGGCGCTCCGAAGCCAAAGGGGAGGGAGGTGGGACGTTCCAGATTCCGCCTGAAGCCCCGGACTTGTTTGTAGATTCGATAAATGATTTCCAACAGCAAGTGCAGTCAAGGGTGATGCGATCCCCCTCCTCTCTCTCGCTCTTTTCTGTTTTCTCTTCAGAAACATGTCATGTGCAGAAGACATGAACGAAGATCGATGATCAGCATTGTCGGATGGTTCAAGTCCTGTGCGCAAAAGGAACGAGCCATGGATCCCGTGTGAGTTCGCGCCAGTGTGTCTGAGCGACACAGTGGTAGCGGAGCTCGGTTGGTCCAGGAGAACCCCAGATAGGGAACTGGCTTCCTGACCGATAGCTGTGCTGTACCCGACATGGCGGAACCAAACCTCACCCGTTCCCGACCACGGCTCTCTACAGTAGATGATGATCCTCCTGAAACAGGCGACCCGGACCCGTGGATGGAGGCTGCAGAAAACCGTCGGGAAACTCCCGGAGTTTGAACGCTTCTGGGAATTTATGGTTTCTCGACAGGCTTCTGGTGGTAGATCGTGGTGTCCCAGGCGAGAGGCATCGGAGGATGATGACGACCAAGGCCAAGCTATGGCTGGCGACAACCCCGACGAAGCCGAAATCGAGAGGCCCTATGCTGTTGAAGAATTTGTCGGGTACCCCTTGCACGATATGAGGTACCTGACCAAGGACAGCACCTGGATGAATGATCCTGACAACGGAGAAAAACTTCTGGCCTTATGGACACCAAGGACTTGCACAGCAAGGACCAGCGAGAGGACATGATCAACATGTGGGTGAAGATCACGTACACCCTTCGCCGTGCAAAAGGGGAGTCCAACAAGGTGTACTTCGTTCGTTGGCATCAGGTGAAACTCCCTGAAGAGTACGGCTTCCGTTTAACCAACGCCCTGAACTTATCGAACGACGAGCTGAAGTTGCTGCTGAACTTCTCGCAGGGCCGCCTCAAGGTCAAGGATGTCAAGGAGTGAATGAAGGTCCACGAAACGGAGTTTGAGACGAAACAGTGAGCACGGTGTCGACCCAGAATGCCAACCAGGTTCTCCCTGCACACGGTGACCGCATCCTTTGATGACGAAGACCACGAGGAGGACGAGGATGGATCGGAGAACCTCGAAGTTCTCCGTGGAGCTCTCCAAGAGCTTAATGGAGAGCGCCCCGAGGATGCGAGCCATGCTGGCGAGCAAGAGGCCAAGGAAATTCTTGCAGCGATGGTCTAGGAACATGCCGACGGCGCTGGAAAACGGACATTCGCTGCAGTGAATCGTGCCAAGAAAACGAAGGCCCTCGCTCGAGGATATGGAGTTGGCCGTGATGCAGGCGGTCGCTTCAGGGAATGTCCCGCAGTGAAGATCGGCAGCAGCTACAAGGCGAGCATCGAGGCACTGAAGAGGAGGACTCGGTGCGGAATATGCCCCGAAGTTGGTCGTTGGCATCGCGAGTGCCCCAAGGCTGGGAACAACGGTGCTTGGAGCCCGAGGAAGCATTGTTCTTGGAGTACATCGAGTACATCAAACTTCAAGAATGCCTCCGGCTACACAGCAGCGAGCAGCTATGACCAGAGCGGACCGCCGCCTGGACTTGCCGACCCGAGTCAGCGTGCAGCATATATGGTGCGTGTAAATGAGCTGAACTGCGTAGATCGTCATGAGCCTATCTCTGAAGACCAGTGTGCGCCACAACAGATTCAGATACAAGTTGCCAGATAACTGCTATTGGAGTGGATACCTTGAACCGTTTCCTGGCAAGCCATGCTCATCAGGTTGGATGTTGTTTCGAACCAAAGACCCTTTGCTTCAAGTCCGTCAACGGAGTGACACGTGCTACTCGTACTCCGTTCTGCCTTACCAGTCTTGGGAAGAAGGGTTGCATCCTGAGACTTGCGATTTTCGAAGAAGGCAGGCTCCATTCTTGTTGTCGTTGTCTCTCTTGATCTACTGCAGAGCTACCTTGCAATTGGATCCCCAGGCTTGTCTGAGCACGCATATCAAACGTTTCAATCATCATGATTTCCTTCATATCGGATCTACCGGCGCCCTCCGAGTGCCCCTGGACAGATTCAACGCAAGGATGATGTAAGAACCCAGTCAGGTGGTCGAGAACTTGAACCGCGGCAGCCCTGCAGAAATTCATCAGGTCCTTCCAGCAGTAGTCCCTGACGATCCTGTCGCCACACAAGAAGAGCCGGTCGGAGGCCGAGAAGGAGGACAGGTACACCAAGGAGGAGCAAGGCTGGCGGCGCCTGACCCTTGCTGGTTTTGGCAAACGCCCTTCGCCAATTGATCTTGAACCAGATGGGAGTGACCCATCCGGTGAACATTCCAGGACGCCAGATCGCGGGGATGATCAACAACTTTGGCAAGAAGGAGCTCAGGAAGCTTCGGAACACCATCGACGAGAGCTTGGAGGAAAGCTCGGAGAACGAGAGCTCCAGTACGAGCGCTTGGGACACTACCTCGGCGGCCGAGACCGCGAGCCGCAGCTCGTACATTGCGGTTCCCCCGGCCGGGCCGCCACCTCCAACTCCGGACCGGGCCAAGTGCTACCACGGCGAGGAGGCCGTCATCCTGACGCGCCGATTCCGTCAGTGTCCTCATTGGAAGAACACCAACAAGCGGTGCGAGTTTTTCCAGTGGCTGGAGCATCAGCCCGACTGGAAGGATGCCAAGCACCACCGGAAGAAGCTGAACGACGAGATCTGCAACCTCACCGACGAACAGCGGCGGATGCAAAACACCCAGCCGCATCTTTGCCATGGAGGAGCACGTGGATCCGGAATGAAGAAGGACTGTGGCTTCTACGTGAAGACGAGATACGATGGCATGACCTACGGGATCAACAACGACGCCTTCCTCTTCACTCCCAGGTGGCCACGATCTTCCAGGCCAAGGTGAGTGAAGGATCAACACGAAAGATGCGACACTTCCCTGGGACAAAGCAGATTAGGTTGGAAAAGCTAGTTCGCCGAGCTCACGAGGGACTTCATCACCCGCACAATAACAGCCAGGTGCAAATCCTACGACAAAGCCAAGCCCCGGAAGAGGCGACTCAGATTGCCAAGGATTTGAAGTGCTCGGTGCGTTCATCCTATCGCCTACCGGATGCCCCACGACGAAGCGCTCCTCCGCGTGAAGCCATGACCGTAAATTCGCCGTAAATGACCTGGTCGGGATCGACACCGTCCACCTGAGCGATTTCAAGAATAAGGCCATTCCGGCGATCAACACGACGGACTGGAACACCCACCCAAGAGGTCAGGAAGGCTAATGGCCAATGAACGCGATTCTTCGGACCGCCAAGACGGCTGATGATTGGTTTGGGCACGGAGTATCAGGCGGCTTTCCGGCGGCAGGCCGAGAGAAACGGGACCGAAGTGATTCCCTCGGCCCTAGAGGTGCCCTACCAAGAGTCTTCAAGAATATCTTGCACAAGGCCATGCTCGACTACGACTGCCAGACGGAGGATGAATGGAAAGATGAGCGGGGGGGGTCTCGTGCATGATGAGGAATCGGTTACTTTTACGAGAGGCCTCGACTTCCTGGAAGGCTTCTCCGTGGAGGCGGTGGAGGCGAGGCCGACCACATGCCGCCGACTTGGTTCGACTTGCAGATGCTCAAGCCGACAAGGCAACCCGGATGAGGAAGGGCGGCCATTGCCTTTCATATCCTTTCATGTTGCAGGTGTGACCAGGCCCTGAGGGCCTCCATCCATTCAGGACCCCGTCCGCAAATGTCCGCACCGGAACTACGAAGTCGGTCAAGCGGTTTTCTTTTGGAGACGAGGAGCCGGCTTTACGAAGAAGACACGAACTTGATACTGGCAATGACCGGCGCGAGTTATGATGACCGACCTCCCGGGTTGTCTTTGGTTGTCGTTTCAGAACACTGTGGTCAAGGTTGCGCCTGAGAGTAGTAGTAGAGAGTACGACCAGCCTCCGAAGAGGAGCAACTGAGCAACTTTCCTCGTCTGGGTGGATGAGCAGAGTCTCGCAAGTACGGGCGGCCTCTGAAAAGGCGCTGAAAGGAGGCTACCAAGGTTGACCAGGACCTCTGCGACGAGTACGCCAGAAGACCGGGGAATACTCTCGCCGAGAGGACGGAGCTCACGGTGAGGCTCCTACTGACTGATGCCTCGGCGGCTCCGGGAGCTCGAAGAAGCCCCAGAACCACCGGGTAAAAACGGAGCAGGCTGGACGCAGAAGCCCCTGCAACCTTCGGATGTTCCTGCAGCCATACTCTTCTTGAAGATAATGGCAGTGGGCCTCACAAGGCGAAGTGCCGTCACGTGATGAAGGGTTTTTCTGAAGAAGCGGTCACGGAAGTGGAGAGTACGACTCCACAAGCTAGCAGAGACTCTGTGATCTTTGTTGCTCAGGTTTTAGCGTTAATGGCATCGACACCCGGCTTCTGCGACTTCACGCAGGCCTTTCACTCTTGGGGGATGCGATCGAAAGAGAGTTGCACTGTTTTCAACCAGAGCAAGGAATTCCAGGAGCCCATCCACGTCAACTCCGAAGACTCCTAAAACCTGTTATTGATTGACGGATGGTCCTTTGGCATGGTATCGGCATTTGACCAGAAGACTGGTCGAGTATTTCGGATATGTCAGGAGCCTCGCTGACCCGTGCGTGTTCGGACGTCAGCCTGGTGAGGGCTCCCTTGAAGGACCTGTGGGGGTGGCGACAGATGATTTGCTTCACGGAGGCGGACCTCGACACTGGGAGGTGATCAACCACATCGCCCGGGAGTATAAGTTGGGCAAGAATCAATCCGGTCATGGACGGTTCACTGGAAAGGAAGTCAAGCTGCAAGAATATGGATTCCATAATGATTGATCAAGCCTTTTGTGGCGCTGATAAGGTTAAGGTTATTAAGTTAGCCAGAACCCGACGACAGCAGCACTACTCCCGGTGCAACCCTTCAGAAGTAGAACAGCAAGCCAATTGGGCGCTTTGGCGTCGCTGGCAAAGGAAAAAAGGTGCGGCTTAGCGGGCTGAGTGGCCCTACTTGAGCAATCATTCCCGGAGCCGCGCGAATTGCTGACCTCCTGGAATGCTGGAAGGCAACAAGATAGCTGAAGAAGCACATCACCATGCAAAGACGGGCCTCAGAGTGATGCCAATTCCCTGGCATCGGCTCCGGGTGTGGGTCGTTACGGCTGCTACGTGGGGCAACACGAATGACTCTGTGTGGATCGAGGACAATGCGGATGATTGGCGGGAAGAAAAGGCTGATGCTTGGGTCCGTCATCATGTGGCTCCGAGGAGGACCCACATTCCATCCTGGTGCTGCGCCTGGTGGACCGGACTTGCATTCGATCGCTGGAGGACGAGAGATCCAACTGTTCTCTGGCTCCGAGTCTGAGATTAAGAAGGATGAGGTGCACGATACCTGGTACGATTCGCAAGCGAGTCGGCTGGACAGACGGTCTTTCAGCAAGCTTCTGACGAGAATCCTCCCATTCCCCACTCCAAGATCCACAGCACTTTGGTTCAGCTTCAGAACTTGGCCTGCCAAGCCGGACAGATCGTCCTCTACCACGACAAGGCCCTGGCCCAAGGTAGTGAGCCGGCAGAAACAAACCACGGTGGCGGTGTGGAAAAGCTTTAAGCTGAAGCGCAACGTAGTCGACAGTGTAGCTGCCGAAGGACAGGCTCTCCGAATTGGGGCAGTACACCGGCACAGGCGGCATTTTTTGGAGGCATTTCATGGAAATATGTCAGCAGAAGCGAAGCCCAGAAGCTTCCCTTCCTGGCGGCTGTTGATTCGAAGGGCCTTTATGATGCTGCGGATAAGTTGTCGTCTACCACAGCCAACATCAGCGATAAACGACAGCCACCGATCTTGCCGCAATTAAGAACGATGTACAGCCGACTGCCGGCACGATACGAGAGCCATGTTCGCAGACCCACTCACGAAAAACCAACGCCTCCGACATGTCTTTAAAGACAGGATGTTGGTCGATTGTTGAGGAAGGCACGGCATTGCGGCGCAAAGCGCTGGAACGTAAAGAATGCCACCAGCTGTTATTTTCTGTTGTTGGAAACAAAGGTTTGGACCAGCGTAGATTCGATAGATGATTCCCGAATCCAACAACGAGTGCAGTCAAGGGTGATGCGATCTCTCCTGCTTGCTTGCTTGCTAACGACTTCGAAGGGGTACACTCGTGAGCACACCCCCCCACGCCATGCGCAGCCGTGTCCATGGTCCTCCGAGGAATACCACATTGTGCATCCCCCGACTCGGTGTGAAAGTGGGGCCCAAGCACGCTCTGACGACATTCAGTACGAAGCTCAACACAAAGTAAGTTTGGTCAACGATTTCAATCCCCCGTCAGGCCGATAAATTTGGAAAAAAAACACTGCTCGATTCCCCTAGGTTTAGAGGAACTCTTTTGTTAGGGAGTGTGAAGCTTTCGGGTTAGTTCTCCAGGACCCCCTCTCTCTCTGTCTCTCACTTTTTCTCTATTCTCTCTCATGTGCAGAAGACATGAACGAAGATTATCAACATTGTCGGACGGCTCAAGTCTTGTGCGCAAAAGGAACGAGCGATAGATCCCGTGTGAGTTCGTGCCACTGTGTCTGAACGACACATAAGAGTCGGCCGCCCTGAAATCTCCGCCCCCTGCCCTTTGTAAGATTTCAACCCAGCTCTGACCTTGCGCTGATCATAGCAGCTCGTGTAGCTGCCTGAGCCCCGGGGTCTGTCTTAATCTCAGTACAAAGTCGCTGTTGTTCCTTTTGGGGTATTGGGGCTCCCGGGGCTCTGCGTCTAGGGCTGTGGTTTGGGTTTCGGGGTTTGGGTTTCGCGTTTGTTTGGGCCGTCGGCGTCGACTACTCGTTGCTTCGAGTTCCAAGGTTCAGGTGTTTATAATTTTTGGGCTCGCAGTTGGGGAACCCACATCCGAGACCCCACAATACAATAATGCTTGGACCTTGGAAGCCTAAACCCTGCTAAACCTGAATCATAAACCCCGGGCCAAGGCCAATGCTTCCAGGGCTCTACAGCGGTAAGTGCGGTGCAAATCACAGGATTTCTGCTCGAAAGTCGCTTGCTGCTTGTCGCAGTCGATCTTCTTGTCCTTAGGCAAGAGCCCCGGTTTCTTTCAGGAAGGGTTCGGGCTTCAGATCGTCGACAGCTGTCGTTTCGCAGTTTCAGATAATGAACCAACAAAGCCCTTTAATATCAAGCCTTAAACCTTTGAACGTAACATGGAAGCCCTAAGTATATACCTTGCAACAAGACAAAAGTGCCACTCAACACCATGCAAACCAAACTGCACACCCGGATCCTACAGCTCATGCAGGCCCTTAGCCTGCACGTAGCAGCCCCTGGATGACAACCGACGCTAATCCCCTCGATTTCATCAGGACTGGCACAGAGATCTTTTTATCATTTCCCGTATACGTTGACAGGTTCAACTCTTCGAGCCTGAAATCTGCATTTCGAAGATGGCAGGAGTGTTCCCAAGTTCTACAAACCACGGATTTAAAGTACTTATATAAATGCCAGGTAGCTAGAACAAGCTCCAGATGCTAGTACAGCTCATAACAACAGCAGAGGCACGTAGTACGTACAAACCTTCTCGAAGCACAACGGGTCGCCCGGGAACGGAGTGGCAAGTGCCGTGTCGCACTTGTCCTTCCACTCCTGACACATCTCAACGGCATGCTCGGCCCCAAACCTTGGACCCTCATCTCAGACAACGGCTATCCTTCAGCGTCTCGTGCTTCTTGGTGAAGTGTTCCTCCATTGCAGTCAAGTAGTTGCCGATGGTTGGAACCTGGGATTGCATAGGATGTAACGATTTGGGATTCGGGTTCAGGACTCCTAAGACCAGCCCTGAACCGAAAAGGCCTGAAACCGTTGACTGTTTCCCAAAGATCCCCCAAAGCCCTGAAACTTTCTTGGGGCCCACGCCGCGGTGCCCTCGGCCATCACGCAGGTGGTCGTCGGGTTCGGGAAGACCTCGGAAACTATGGGAAGCTTCGGGGAATACAGCCAAGGAACAGCACTAGTCACTAGCATCTCCTGGCATCTCCTGGCCTGCATGCTTTTGACTTCCGGCGTCTTGAGCAGAGAATGTCAGAGCTGCACACAAAACTGCGAGTTAGGGTTAAGGCCTCAAGCAAGCCGGGTCACGTTGATGCTCTTGTACTGATCACAGATGGCCTTCTTCTCGTTCTCGAAGATTTCTCCTTTGCAAAGCTATGCGCAAATCACGAGCACCAAGCTGCAAACTGAACTGCCTTGATCCGGTAGCATGGAACACCCAACCGCAAATCCCTGCAGAAATCCAGAGCAAGTCCAATGGTCCAAAGCACAAGCGTGTCCCTACGATGGGGGGGGGACAGGCTCTAGCCGAACAGCCCATACACCACCCCTCTAATCAGACAAGAGGTACTAAAGGCGAAAAACCCTCCACCAATCCCCAAAACTCAAACACCCTACGATGCTACGACCCGAAGCCGAAAAATGGGCCGGGCCAGGTGCTCTCAGTGATGCACGTCTGCTTGTAGGTAGACCACATGGTGTCCTCGAGCTACGGCTTTCGAGCTGTAGCTTCGTCGGATGGATTAGAGTCCGGAGGCAACCAAACAACCAAACAACAAGCAACAAAACACATTGCAGAACACACACCACACAACAAGCAACAAACGACCAAAACGACCGCCACCACCACCAGC
>CAJNJA010048996.1:5913-25942 GCA_905231915.1 Symbiodinium necroappetens | reverse complement strand
GGGGATTGTGGCAGCAGCAAGCCAGGACGTTCCTTCTCGGGATGGAAGCCCGCTCTGTCCAGCCAAGCGAAGAGCACGTCTCGCACGGCATTGTGGCGAAGGGTACGCTCTCCTCCAGCGACGCAGGTTGCCGCATGGTGGCTATGGCGGTCCAGCACGCCATCACAGAGCGGACACCAGCAGTCGTGGACGGCATCTGGAACTCCCAGCCGGAAGCGCAGCTCTGCCGAGAAAACAGCTGGCTCAAGTCGGGTACGCCCGGACGGGACAGCCGCAAGGAAAGCCCGACCGCCGAGGCCAGCTTCGGAGTGGAGCACAGCTTTTCCACAAGGCTCGCTTGCGTCAGTTGCACTTGCCAACTTGCGTTGTCCAGCCGCTCAGACAAGTCGTGCTGCTTGGCCGCCAAGGCCGCATCAAGGGACAGGCTTTTGTCTGCAGGAAGGTCTCGGCACATAGCCTGCAGTGCTCCCATCACAGAAGGCGACGCCCGAACAGCAGCGACCGAGAAGGCGCAGTCGATGTCGGCACAAGCAGCAAGGCTCGACCCCAGCGATGCCAAGTAGGCAGCCGGCGCATGGGTGAGGCAGGAGCGCAACCCAAGGCCTGCTTGGGCCACACCTCGTGCAGCCTGGGGCCATTGGGCCGCATTCAAGTGGATGCCAGTCAGGTCGCCGAAGCATCTCTGCACCAGCCCATCGAAGGTAGCCAGGGCAGTGGCTTGCGCGCAGGGCGGATTGCATCGCATGCTGTGCACCATACGACTGAACCCAGCGCAGGCGCGAAGTAGCCGCAGGCCAACCTGCTGGTCTTCCAGCTCAGCCACCGCTTCAAGCAGTTCGCCGGCCTGGGCAGCTGGCAGTGTGCTCACCGATGAAGGCGTCGTCACCAATGGCTGCGCCCAAAAACTCAAAGTTGTTAGTGAGAACCCGGCTGCTTCCATCCGGTCGCTGCAGCAGGGCATCCGGGAAGTGCGGCTGCAGGAGCGAAGCTCTGGGGTTGCTCAGCACTACCAACTCGCACTTTCCAAGGTTGAGTTCAAGGCCGATGTCAGCAGCGCGTCGTTGGGCAAGCTGGAGAGCGGCTCCCAGGGCCGGAATATCACCAGCAAGTACGCCATCGTCCAGGTAATGCACTGCCAGGTCGACAGACCCGCCACGCAGTTCACTCGCCAGAGGTTGCAAGGCAAGAGAGAACAACAGAGGACCCAGAGGGTCGCCCTGTTGGACTCCGGCCGACGACTCGAGGGCACGCTCACGGGCTGGCGGTAGCACCACGTAGCCCAGCGAGCCAAAGACGGGAAGTGAGCAGTAGCCTGCCGCAGCACTTCCTCCCGGCTCACACAGTTGAAGGCATTGCGCAGGTCGAGCTTGAGGATGGCCTTGTGGGTTGAGCCCGCATGTCTGTAGCTCCAAGCTCGCACGGCATGCACGGCTTTCTCCGCTCCTCCCTTGACAGCCACGCCGACCTGAGCCGGCCAAAAGAAAGCCCGCGCCTCGTCCTTGACAGTAGCCATGAAGCACTTCCCCGTGAGTCGGTGGAGCAGTTCACCAACGGCAATGGGCCGGACTCCACCAGCAGGTTTAGGCAGAGCCACAAGGCTAGCGCCGGCCAACACCGGAGCCACGGCAGTAGGCGCACGGCCTTGAGCGAGCAACTCCACCACCGCAGTTAGCTGGGCGACGAAGTTATCAGTGCCTCCAGCAAAGCAGGCATCCCGCAGATGTTGCACTCGGAGACCGCTTGGTCCCGGAGCCGTTTCTGCCGGGAAAGCCCGCAAGCATCGAGCGACGAGCTCCGGAGCCATGCAGGGAGCCAGCGGCAGGTCTGTGATGGCCGGCACTGCAGGTAACGGGCGGTGAGGGTGGAGAGCAGCAAGAGATCTAGCAGTTTCCTCAGTTTGCGGGCAAAGGCCCTTGGACAGGAGAGCCGCACAAGCTTTTCGGTCAAAGCCTTCGCGCCCCCAGCTAGTAGCGATGTCCCTGCGCTCCTCTGGCGTCAGCGGTCCATGGCGACTGGCTCGGCAGCATGGGCGGGACTCCCACAATGAGAGTCGCTCCCCTTCCTGCCATCGTTGCAGTCTGTCCAGTGTGAAAGCGGCCGCCGCTTTGCGGTGCCGTCGACCGCCTCGCCCAGGAGCACAAAGAACGCACTGCGGCAGCATCAGAAGCTCCAACCAGGTTTCCACACTGTTGTGATGCACCACAGCAGCAAGGGCTCGAGTGAGCACCTGATTCCAAGCATGCCGCGCGGCCAACGGCACATGTCTGAGAGTGCGCGTGCGGCCTGCCTGGATGGCCTCAAAGGAGGGCAACGCCAAACCATCAACGTCCATATTGTCAGTCTGCACGGCAGCAGCCCGGGCTTCAGGCCGGCAAGTTGGGTGCACACCATGCCGTTCTGATACACTAAGGCCACAGACCGGGCAACGGATACGGCCTCGGGCTTGCATCCAACCAGCCGGCACGTCCCCTTCCAGAGTGCCCGCGAGGTGGGCGTCGATGTGGGCACGCATAGAGGCTTCGTTGGCCCAGCCCCGGGCGCGAGCAGGGTCTTGAGCATCGGCAAGCGGGGACAGGGCAATGAACCTGCCCTTCCGGCAGCCCCAGCTGGAGGCGGAGCAGGGGCAGAAGCTCGTGGTGATCGTTCTCGGCGTGGGCGCTCACCCCCGACAGGCGTACCGGGCTCAGGCCCCGGATGGCTAGCTTCGCCCGCCCACCCGCTGCCCTCTCAAAGGCCAGCCAGACCACGAGGACAGCCGTGGCTGCCGCCGCCACCTGGCCCGCTGCTTCGCGTAGAGGCGTCCTCGGGATCGGCGCCATGGATCTCCACAGTCGCTGGCCGCAGACCCAACAGGGGATCCCATGACGACGACGATGGAGGAGCCCCTGCATTTAGGAGTCGGGTCAAGCGGCGCCGATGCTGCCGACCCAAGCTGCCAAGAATGAGTTCTGCAGCAGGGCGGCTGGCCTCCCAAGTCGGCCAGATGGTTGTGCCCAGCCACCACAAGTCCCAGAGCAGTCGCCCCGGGGAGGGGGCCATGGCATTAAGAGGTGCATCACTTTGAAATCTCCAATGTTTTACAGTGCTGTGCTGTCCCTAGCTTTTGGCTTCTGGTTGTGCAGAATTTACGGACAGTACAGTACTTTGAAATCCCAATGTTTTAAATTGCTGTATGTCCCTAACATTTAACCTCTGGAGAAGCAGAGTTTAGGACAGCACTGTTGAAGTCCCAAGACTCAAAAGTACTGTGCTCTCCCAAAAAGCTTGGCTTCTGGAGGGGCAGACTTTAGGGACGGCGCCGCACTTTTCAGGTCCCAGGGTTCTAAAGTGCTGTACTGTTCCTAAAATAGACGATCGCAAAGGAGACATGTGATCAAAACTGTTGGATGCACATTTGTTTTGCGCGTGAAGCCTGTGTTTTGCCATTGTTGACTCTAAGGAGCAGAAGCTGTCTTACTTCGTGCTCAATGGGAAAACAGAAAGAGCAGCTCTCTGATATCGTGATATAGCATATTTCCGCCTTATTCATAATTGCAAAGCTGCAAAACAGCTCTTGTGGATATCAGAGAATTCTTTTAGACACAACCGGGGAATTGCTACTTTGGCAAACAGAAATACGAAAGACTTCTTCTCACCACAATGGGAAGAGAGCTTTCTATCTCACGATGAAAGCATGGCAGCTCTCTTTCTCTTGACAAGAAAAGAATCTTGCAAGCAGGACCAAGGAAGTTCCTTTGCGACAGATAAAGACCTTCGAACTCATTGACCGGATCTCCATTCGTCTTCCGAAAAGATATGGCGCAACTCCCTTAGGCTCGCTGTTTGTTTGTTGTCCAGAAAGTGGCAAGGTCCCTTTTTCACATGAACTGGTGCAGCAGGTTTTGTTTCAGTGCAGAACGTAAATGCATGCGGGGTTTGCTTTTATGACCAGCTGTGGGGTCGATCACAGCAGCATCCCGCAATTCGATGAAGATATGAAGGGCTTTCCAATTTCCCTTCGCACTCCCACAAGTGTAAGCATGGTGAGTTTATTCTGTTGATTCTTGTCATGAGATAGGGACGCTGCTGTTGAAAGATGGAAAAGTAGGACACAAAGGGGCCATGCGTAGATCCTGGTAGGGGTGCGAGCATGCATATACATATACCTTTACATATACATGTACATATACATATACATGTGTATATATATATATATGTTATTCATTCACTCATTCATTCATTTATTCAGTCATTGATTTATTGATTCATTGATTGATTCATTTATTCATTCATTCATTCATTCATTCATTCATTCATTCATGCATTCGTTCATTCCGTTCATTCCATGCCATTGCATTCCATTCCTTTCCATTCCTTTCCATTCCATTCCATTCATTCATCCATCCGTCCATCCGTCCAGTCATTCATTCATCCATCCATTCATCCATCCATTCATTTATCCATCCATCCATCCATTCATTCATTAGTTGATAAATGCATGTATATGTGTATGTATTTTTGAATGAATATCTTTATTCATTTTTCATTTATTTGGTTAAATATTTCTTACTTTAATTTCGTTAATTTTATTTGTACGTATATGTATATGTATGCTTTATACATGTGTATATGCATATATACACACGCGCCTACGTACGAACATGTGCACGCGCATTCTCTATTAGTATGTCTATACATTTTGTGTTTTTTCTTTTGGTCTTGTCTTCTTCATCTCCAAGCCTCCATATTCAGCACGCACTGAAAGATAGGAGCGAAGCGAATCCTGGTTTCATGGTTGTTTCCCTGCGTTTTTGCTTAGTCAATTGAAACAAAAGGTGGAAACAAATGCACGCGCTTGTCTTTGTTTTCTTAAAGCAAAAACACAACACAAGCCACTCGCCTGCGAACGAAAGAGCGAAAAGGAAGTGAAGCATGCTTTCATTATTTTCGTTTCTTTTCGTTTGTTTCGTTCCTTCCTTTTGCTTCCCTTCTCCTTTCCAACTGCTTTGCTTAACTTTGAAGTAATGAACAAAGTGAATGGAAGCATGAGTTAAGCAAAATGAAAGGAAAAAGAACAAAGAAGACAAAGAAGAGAACATAGCACTCATTTCCCTTCTTGTTTGCTCTTTGTCTTGCACTTCGTTCTCTTCACTTGTAAAAAGGCAAAGCACAAAAAGAGATGAATGAGTACTTTTGTTTGGTTTACTTGTTCAATCCGTTCGTTTGTTTTGCGTTTTCGTTTGCTTGGGAAGTGAACTTGCGAAAAGGCACAATAAATGAACTGCGTGCAAAGTAAGGAACCAACAAGCCAAATTTTTAAACGAAGAACAACACGCATGTCTCTTTGTTGCATTAGTTTCAGTAGAAGAACGAAGGCTTGTGGTTCTAAAGGAGGAGATCCTAAGAACTCTATACTAACTGTGTAAGTTTCTCTGTGTGTCCAACCATTCTTGGCTTGTTTTCTTCTCACATGCAGTCTGATGTCATGAGCTGGCGAACTCCATGCGTCGACACGTCTCCGAGACCCTCAGCCCTCAGCCCGTAATTCAAAGCTTGAGGCCTAGGGTTGAGGGAGTCAGGGGTCCTCGGCGGCTCGAGAGTCCAGAGTTCAGCAACCCTGCGTCACTGCTCATGACTACAGGACGGATCAGAGCGGTGCGCATGAAGCCACTGATAGCAGGAGATGCTCTTCTCATTTTAGGAGCTAACCTTCCAATGTCCAAGGTTCAGGTTTTTTCAGGGGTTTCGGGTTTTGGGCTGCTGTGGGGCTTGGGATCTGAAATTTGGGCGTCCAGACTTTGGGGTTGTGGCAAGATTGCCAGGTCCGTGAAGGGGAGGGGCTGTCGTGGGCTGGCGGGTATTTCTTGCCATGTTGCTGGAGTTCCCTTTCCCGGAGTCCCTGCTAGCTCCGGTCCGTTTAGAGTTTCTAGACTCCCTAAACCCTAAACCCTAAACCCAATCTGTGGGGTTTAGAGTTTCTAGACTTCAGAGTTGACGGTTCAGGAGTTCTGCAAGTTCTTGTGGACGTTGTCCAGCCAGCCCGTCGAAAGCCTGCCATCTCTTCTCCCTCGGCTTGTGGCCTGTCTCGAAGCAGACGGGGCCTTGCCGTGCCACTTCAGATGCAGTTTCTCATCGCTCCTGCCTCTCGTTGGTTTGTGTTTCTATGGTTCTCACCCACGCAGCTTGGAAGTCTGCATCTCTTCTCTCCCTGCGTGTTCTGAAAAGCATCTCGGGTCATTGTACCACAGATCCTACTTCTGCATCTGTAGAGTTCCCGAGCGGTCTCCTGCCGCAACGTATAACGTGAATCTGTCAAAGGCCAGAAGTTGAGTCGCTGCTGAAGGGTCGGCTCTTGTCTCGCCTTGACACACAGAAGCTCAGGGCACTTGGTAGGTGAGCTTCAAGTACGGCTATAAGTAGGGTATGCATCAGCTGCTCAGGTTATGACCTGCTTGCTAAGTCCCCTGATGTAGCTTGCGCCCATCCGAGCCGGCGGCGAGCATGTAAAGGCACCCCAGCTTCTCTGCAACAGGAGGCGAAATCTGGGCAGCAACAAGACTGTCGTGGAAGAGCGGCTGTGGTCAACATGCCAACGCGATGTGGGTCATAAATTCGCGGCGGTTTTGCAAAGCCGCCCCAAAAACTCCTACCTGCTTGAATCTGATCCCTGCACCCGCTGCAGAACAGCCCCTTCGTTTGAGTTCTTCATTTTCCTTTGTGCAGGTGTTGAACCAAGAGCGGCAAGACGGGCCTTTTGGTGGATTCTGGTGGCATAATTAGACCACAAACCTCTCGCTCCAAGCCGCCCGAAGCAAGTAAGCTGCGAGAAGGCTCAGCCCTAAGAAAGCCTTACCCGTGCAGGAGTCCGAACGAGCCTATGGCGGAGATCGTAGACCTGTCGCTGCAGAAGCTGCGTCATGACAACGAGGCCACATGTGATGAATGAATCAGCAGCAAGCAGAAGACGAAGAATGGCAGCAAAGAGCGGCAACAACAGGAACAGCAGCAAGAGCAGTCATGATAATCGTGGTAGCAAGCGATAGCACCGCTGAATGCGAAAAGCACAGTGGTAGAGTTTCGGAACCAACGCAAGAGGAATCCCAAGTACAGGCGCTGGGGGTGGGCTACACCTTGGTAGGGTGCCGTACATTCTGAAATGCCCATGTGGACAGTGGAAAGGTGGATGGCATCGACATCAATATTGCCGCCCGGCTGAGTTCGGTCTCTGAACTGGCGCAGAGTGCACAAGCCGAGTGATCGGGTTTAGGGTTTAGGGTTTAGGGGGGTTTTCCCACGAAGAAGCTGCTTGAGGAAGCTGCGAATGTCAAACCTGAAACCCCGCGCGACACTCCTGTGAGCACGGTGCAAGTTGCCGAGGAGAAAGTTCACACCAACATGGTGCTCCCCAGTACCTACTCAGTGTCACTGGTGACGATGCCCGGCTCGATGTGCGAGTTTGGAGTAGGGGGTCTCCCTTTTCGGGGGCTTTAAAAGAAGACGACGAACAGTAAGGATCCTCCCACTGAAGGGTAGTCACGATCCCACTGTTGGGCTCGTCATTTTCTGAGATGCGGCTGTAGGCGGGCTTTGGTCGTGTTTCTATGGAGCTCAAGCTGCCAGGACCCCACACAACAATCACGCACACAAAGAGCCCAACACCCACCCATTACATCCTAAACCATCATCGGGATCACTCTGTAGTTGAGGCTATAATTCCGTCATGCACGGGAGTAGACTTCTCATGTGCTTTGCTCCAACCTTCCTCGGCTGCCAAGGACCACCGTGGCTCCGACCAGCTACAGCCGTGGTGAGTGCATGTGCCAGCAAGGCTTCTTCCTGCATTGGACCACCAAGGCGAGGGGTTAGGGTTTAGGGTTTAGGGATGAGCAGCCACAGCAACAACGATGGCAGGAAGCAGTTATGGCATCCTCAAGTTCTTGAACACCCCTCGACAACCGTAGTCTTGAAAGCATCATGCATGATGATTGAGGACCTGTCTCAGGGGACCCCATGATGAAGAGTGGCACACTCGGGATTCCAAGAGGGATCCTTATGTGGATGTCTACCCACAATGAGCTTAGGGGGGGAACCCTACAGTAGAAGCCAGAAAGCTGGAAAATGATCATCCTCCTGCCCTTCGGGTAAACGACAGAAAATGCCAGCCTAATCACCTTGACTAAAGCCGAAAGCCAAAGCACGGCCCCTAGACAAAAAACCCAGCTACCCGGTTACCCTGAAGTTCGCCATGTGACAAGATAGGCTGAGCCCTAAAGCCCCAGCGACAGTCCCAGGGTGTGGGGCCGTGGAGGGTTGAGGGTCCAAAACCCCCCGAGACCTTAAACCCTTCAAGAGACCCCTTAGAGTTTAGGCCTTCGGCTCAACCCCAAACCTCCAAAACCCACCAAAATCCCCACCACTTCTCCCCCCCCCCCCCTTTAGCCCCCTTTCCCCAAGAGGAGTGCGTTCCGCAGAAGCCCTGGGGCTTCGAGTGCGGCTTCTACCCCCGGCAGCAGCAGAACCGGGTCTGTCAGGCCTTCGGTTTTGTGGAGGGGTGTTTAAGGGGGAAGGGTTTTTTGGGTGGTTTTAAGGGGGGGTTTGGGTGTTTTAAGGGGTTCAAAAAAAGGTTCTGGGGTGGTGTTTTTTTGGTTTTTTTTGGGGGTTTTGGGTGTTTAGGGTGTTTTGGGATTTCGGGTCCCTCCTTTCTGAGTTCTGGGACGGCTTGTCTGCGGCTCTGGAGGCTTCGGGTTCCAGCCGTGGGAGTGTCGAGACTTTGGGGTTCCAAAGGCTGTGCTTGGATTCCATCAGCTGAAGGCAGGCATAGGGGAGCGAGACGACGGCAGGAGAGCAGGATTTTTGTTTCTTCTTTTCTTCTTTCCGGGGCTTTGAAAGCCTCTCGCTGCCTCGTTGAAAAGGATCTCTTTGGGGCCCTGCAGGATGCTTGGGGGATGGGGCCCTTGCCGCGGCCGGCTGAAGCCTTCGGATTTCTTGAGAGCAGCCCTGTGTCCCTTATAGAGAGGGCCCCTAAAAGAGAGAGAGAGAGAGAGAGAGAGAGAGAGAGAGAGAGAGATCCTCAGAGCCCACCCAAAGCCCGCCCCTGTGCCGTGAGAGCTCTGGAGGATGGCCTCAGCTGCAAGACGCCTCTGGGCTTCAGTTCTGGGGGGCCTTCTTTTTGGGGGAAGTCTGGCAGGATCATGGTCAGAAAATCCCTGGTTCGCGCCGAGGCTGAACGTCACTGACACCTACGAGTCATCGGGCAAGTACAAAGGCCGGGTCTGCTCCAAGCAAGGGACTCCTCAAAGAGATTTTTCGCTTGTCGTGGGCTTTCCTTTTGGAGCCCAGGCTGGGCGTCCACAGCCCCCGCCACCTGCGAGTACTGCACGGCCGAGGACGACTGCAAGACCGGCAGTGCCAGGTGGGCAAAACCAAGAGCAAAGGGGATGGCGTCGTACTTTTCTTAGCATTTTCAACTGCCGCAGGCACTTGAAGGACTGCGTGCGCACGGGGGACATGAAGCGCATGGAGGAGCTGCGGAGTGACAGAAGGGCCGGAGACGTGAGCGTGATAAGTTGGTGTGGGCAAGAGGCAAAAAAAAAACATGTGTTCTGAACCCCTAAACCCTAAACCCTACCCTAAACCCTAAACCCTAATTTCCAAACCCCCTAACCCTAAGCCCTAAACCCTAATCCCTAAACCCCAAAACCCCAAAACCCTTAAACCCCTAAACCCTAAACCCCCCAAAAACTCAAGAGCAACACCACGCGCCGACCTCCGCCTGCAGGCGCTCGCAGAGTTGCCGCAGGCGGGAGCCGCCCTCCTCCGCCTCCGCGGCCTCGGAATCCACCTGAACCGGCTTAGGTTAAGGTGGAACTGTTCACTCTTTTAGGGGTTTGGGGCGCTGGGTTTGGGGTTTAGGGGTCTAGGGGGGTTGGGTTTAGGGTTCAGGGGTTTTGGGGTTTAGGGGTTTTGGGTGTTTTGGGGGTTTTGGGGGTTCCCAAAAATGGCCCCCTCTCGGCCTCCTCCGGCCCCAGGTCGGCGGGCCCTCGGCTTCGGGACTCTGGGAGCCTTCTTGGGGGGCGTTCTACCACATGAACAGGGCTTCTGGCTTCTGGTTTAGGGCTTAGAGGGTTTAGGGGTTTAGGGGTTTAGGGGTTTTGGGGATTTTGGGGATTTGGGGATTGGGGGTTTTAGGGTTTAGGGTTTAGGGCTTTAGGGCTTCAGGGCTTTAGGGCTTCGGATCAGACTCTACGGCCCTATCGAACCCTCTACAAATCCCTTCTGAAGCCCTGACAAAAAACCCTGCGACACCCTGAGGCCAAGCTCCGAACCTGCGTCCGGAGCCGGAGATGGGGCCTTGTTGAAGTTCTCGGCACCTCCGAGTTGCAGCCGCGCTCTGCAGGCGGTTTGGTTCAAGGTTTTTTTACAAGTGGGGGGCTCTTGCAGGTTTTGAAAGACTTTTTATAGGGCTTTCTGAATTTTCATAAGGCTTCCACCAGTACCTTAACCCCAAATAACCTACCGTTTTATAAGGACTCATATCCAGAATTCATCATAAGGAACCCGAAAAAGGGTAGGATTTTCAGGGTCCAGCTAGGAGCCCTGAACCCTAAACCCTAAACCCTACTAAACCCTAAACTGTGAGTTTTCATATGGCTTCTACCCGTTCTGAGAAGCTGGGGATGGCGGCCTCCGGAGCCGTGGGCCATGGCCATCATCGCACTCGCGGAGCCGCTGAAGGAGTTTGGGTCCGTGCCTGGCCAAGAGGGAGGGTGCAGGGTCTAGGGTTTAGGATGTGGGGTTTAGGGTGTGGAGTGTGGGATTTAAGATTTAGGCTTTAGGGCTTCATGGCGCGTGATTATCCGTCACATCGCACCACGAAAGATTCTCCTAATCGCTGGCCGCACCTCGAGCGAACTGCTGATCATAGTCCATTGAAGGTTGGGTCGCTTGGCCGCCGGGTGCATCAAATGCTCCCGTGTTGAAGCCATAGTCATAGCCTGCAGCGCCGTATGCACCAGGTTGACCTCAGAGTACGTCGCGGCAAAACACCAGACACTAATAGTCACTATGCCCCGTGCCTCGGACCACCCCAACATCCAGTACAAAAAACGGCACGAGACGCCCGGAATTGGAGAGGAAAGTGTGAAAACCAAGCACACACACATAACTTCTAGATACGGATATATAGATACGCAAGTACAAAAATGCAGCTGATGACAGTCGTATGTATTATGTGTGTATATATATATATGTGTGTGTGTATATATATATATGTACGTAAGTATGTATGTATGTATGTATGTATGGATGGATGGATGGATGGATGGCTGTATATATATATATATATAACCCTTTAGAGCATTGGAGCTTTCAAAGTGCTGTACTGTCCAAGAAGTCTTCCTGAGGTAAAATTTCAGGGACTGTACAGCATCTTTGATTTTTTGGAGCTCTAAAGTGCTGTACTGTCCTTGCATTCTCCCCCTCCAGAGACCAAATTTTGGGGACAGTACAGCACTGTAGTAGTAATTGTGTTGCACTGTCCCTAAATTCTGCCCCTCCGGAAGCCAGATTTTAGGGACAGTACAGTGCTTTAGGGTCCTGGGACTTTAAAAATGCTGTACTGTTCCAAAATTCTGGTCCTCCAGAAGCCAAATCTCAACCATTCCACTAATCTGGCTTCTGTTCGTTCACAATCACTTACTTCTACTTGCGATCGTTTTCGGCAACCAGAGCCTCGTGTGCAAAATGTTTTGTGTAAAGAGTTTGAAAACAAGCGATCAGCAAGGCAGCTCTTCTACAGAGAAGCCGATTTCACTGGTATTTACAGCACATTCTGCACATGGAGCAGTTAGGTTCGAGACATCGCGGTATGTCAGAGAGTGAAACAGATAGGGTGTAGATCTTGGGGAGGGGGGGCCATCCATCCATACGTATATATATATATATATAATTGTACATATATACATATATATATATAGGTGTATATATATATATGTATATATTTAAAAGTATATTTATATATGTATCTTTATGTGTGTATATATATACATATACACCTTATGATTCTTATAGTTATTATCTATCTATCTATCTATCTATCTATCTATAGTTATCAATATAAACATATATATATATCAGATATCAGGACTGTAGAGTGTCCTTCTGAAGCCCAGGCGCTTCCAAACTGCGCCATGCCCGCATCTGGAAAGCTGCCGGAAAGGCCACCAGCGAGTCCCCCGAAGTCCTCCGTGCTCATGCCCTGACCCTGGGCCCCCGAAGGGGCCCCGAAGGGGTCGCTGGAATCCCCTGGGTCGGAAGCAAAGCCGGAGGAGCCCACGCCGAAGCTCCCACCAAACTCCCCGGCGCGGTAAGCTGCCGCCGCCGCATCTGCCTCTGCCCAGTCGCTCCCTGGGTGGCCGAAGCTCGGTGTCATCGCCACCTCGGGCGGGACCTCAAATGTGTCGGGCTGTGGCTCCTTCTTCCGGCGACGATGCTTCTTGTGCGAGCTGCTATGGCTCTCCGGCACTGTGTCTGAGTCGGGGGGCGAGGGGGACACGCCTGACACACCCGAGAAGGTCCGTGAATTCTCCGTCGAAGCCGAGGGCGACCCAATCTGGAGCTCTGCATAGCGAACGGCGACAGCAGAAAAGTGCTCGTAGGCTGCCATGTCGCCCCTCTCCACAGCTTCTGCTGCTGCATGCTGCCACTGGGCCAGCATCGACTCGAAGTGCGCCGTGGCCTCCCCAGCTTCCGGCGAGCCGGGCCCATATTGGGCCACGGCGCTCTGCACGGCCGCCGCCAGGCTCTGCAACGCCGGCTCCGAGAGCTCCGAGTTCGAGCCTGGAGCCGACACCTCCACCCCAAAGCCGCCAAAGCCTGGGGTTTTTGAGGGCTTTTAGGGAACACTTCTAACTTCTCTTACCATAAAATGGAGTGTTTCTTTTATAGCAACTGTGAGGGTATTCTATCTTATTATGGGTAACTTGATTCAAGTTCTTAACAGCAACCGAGAAGCTCGAGCTTCCACCGCCGCCGCCAGTGCTGCCAAAGCCGAAGGCACCCGCATCGCGGCTAGCGGAGGGCTTCGTGAGGAAGACGTACTCCGCGGGGCCATGGGGAAAGCGGACGTTCTCCTTCGTCAGCTCCTTCCAGGCATCCACGATCTTCGCGCCTCCCGGGCTCCCGGCGGCCTCGTAGTATCGTCCCCACTTGTCTAAGAGCTCCAGGGTGATGGAAAGTATGGACTCGATGTCCTCCGGAGCTGCCTTGTTGGAGAAGACGGAGGTCGGGCGTCGCTTTCGCCGCTCCTTCTCCTGAAAGCACGAAGCACAAAACCGCTGGAGACAAGCAACACACGAAGCTAGCGGCCAGAGGTTTCGGGACCGAGGCAACCTGTGACCACCCCTGACTTCAAGCACCCGAACGGAGCCTTGGTCTTCTTCGCGATGTTAACGAAGAACTTCAGCTCCCTGGAGAGGGCTTCCGCAAGCTGGCCATCCTTTACATCCATCAGGAAGTCAAGCACCTCAGTCATCCGCAAGACGAGGAGGCAATGCAGATAAATCCGCGTCGACCCTTGCGGAATGCAGCTTTGATCTCTCTCCTTCTCTCTCCATATACATACCATATAGTTAAACATGTATACAGACATAGATATAGACACGTACATAACTCTGCGTATGGTTCTGGCGGTAGGACTAGTTTAGAGTTCCCCATCTACTCATTCACCGAAACTTGACATACTGATGGATTGATCTCGAATGACAGACCTCCATCTGAAGGCCATCTACATCTTATTCTGGGTTTAAAAGCTTAGGAAGGTCTCTACGGATATTATACCTGTGTTGAACATGCAAGCTTGTCGGACCAACAAGGCTCCACCTTGTGTTCGCGTTAGTAACCATATGGAGAGTGCTGTTCTCTACACCGTAGACCCTAAACAACACCCCCAGACCCTAAACCCTGAAACCAAAACCCTTACCTAAACCTTACGAAACCCCTCAGCCGCTAAACCCTCAACCCCAGAAACTCATAGCTAAAAGCCCCATGTACGAGTACCCTAAACTCTAATCCCCAAACCCTACAATCCCTAAACCCCAAACCCTATAAACCCTACAATCCCGAAACCCTACACCCTGTAATCCCTAAACCCTATAATCCCTAAACCCCTAGGTACCCCTAAGCGGAGATCCGCCCCCTCGCATCTTCTCTCAGCTCCGGGCTCGCATCATCGCAAGCTTGCCGGACGCCGGCTCGCTCCTGGGCTTCCGGGTGTGGGCTGGGCGGAGGGCGGAGAGGGTGGAGGGGTGGAGGGAGGGGGCCTAGCAGGGCCCTTTTCTTTTTTTTAGGGGTTTGGGGTTTAGGGTTTTAGTATATGATAAGGCAGCGACTATATTTTTTTTGGTGTGATAAGGCAGCTGCTATATGTGTTAGTAGAATAATGCAGCTACTATAACTGTCATGTTCAATGCTATGCAGTTTTAATATATCATAAGATAAAGTTCATTGTGATTCCTGTGGCTGCCATGGTGATTGCGATATCTGCCCGCCTTTCTCACTGTCATCCCTGCTGCTTTTGCCCCAACAGCTACAGTTAGTGCTGTTGTGCCATTCCGGCTTTGCCAACTCATCCTCTACCCATCGACGACGCGACGACTGAGGAGCGTGAGGGCTGATAAGCTTCAAAGAATCGAGGATGCCCCTGGATCCTCCAACTGCAAACAAATCCCGAACCCCAAACCCTGAACCCTACATCCTTTAAACCCTAAACCCTACACCCCACACCCTAAACCCTTTTGTATCCCCTAAACCCTAAACCCTAAATTCTTTGGCCAAGGCACGGGTCTTTCAGGCATCGCAAGCAACGGGATACGACGGCATTGCCCGCTCCCCAGCGGGACAGGTCGTAGAGCCTGCAAACGCTGCCGTGCACGTCTGCGCACTTGGGGCCACTCAGTGGCCACTCATCACTCTCCCTGTTCAGCAGATGGCTAGGAAAAAGCACGATAAGAGGGAGGATTGAGGCTGATAGTGGTGATGATGACGACGGCAGTGATGTTAGTTGTGGTTATGCTCTGCGCTGCTCCTGTCTGAAGTCGACGGTGCTGACAGTGATGGGGACGGTGGTGATCAGGAAGTTACTGATGCTATCGATGACGATGATGATAATGACAATACCAGTGATGATGATCACGGACGACGAGGACGTCCACGTTGGCAGCGGCAGCTTGCCGCAGGGAAGCGACATTTCTGCAAGCCAAGGTGCCGAAGAAGCTCTTGCTGCACGCTCTCCGAATCCAGCTGTGAAGGGCTTCTGGCAATTTCCTGGTCATGAAGGTGAGATGCGGAAATGCTGGCACCCGGCTAGCCGGCTAACCCCTCTTAATAGCTACTTCCACCAGGATAAGATCAGAGACCAGGTCGCCTTGATGATGTCTTCGAGCAACGAGGTGCTCTCCAGCACTCCAGGCGACAGGGGAGACCTTTCTGGAACTCTTTTTTTTTGGGGCGTCGGGTTCAGCATCCTTGCTTCGACCATCTCAACCCTAAACCCCTAAACCCTAAGCCCTAAACCCAAAGTTCTAAACCCTAAGCCCTAAACCCTAAGCCCTAAGCCCTAAACCCTAGACAACTCCCTCTCAGATCCTGGCCCACCATCGGAGGCCATGGCCCGGGAGTCCCATGTCACGGTGTGGTACAAACCCCAAGGGAACTTCGGGGAACTTTTAGGGCTTATAGGGTTTATAGGGTTTTGGGTTTAGGGTTTAGGGGCCTCTGGGTCCAAACTTGCACGCAGATGACAAGAGCATCGCCAGAGCGAAACCCTAAACCCTAAACCCTGGTGGAAGAGGCTGTTGACACGTTTCTCCAACTGCACTGTATGCCAGCCGATACTGGTTGCTGCGTCAGAGTTTCGGGACTGCCCCCAGCTTTTTGCCAGCGGTGTGTGGGACTCCCGTGAATTTCTGAGGGAGCGACCTTCGTTCCAGGTGCTCCAACCTCCACGAGCAAAGCAACATCACACAGCCCTCGAAAAAATTGGAAACACAGGGTCTCTGGTCCCTAAACCCTAAACCCGAAACCCTGTTGGCTCCCACGATTTCTGAGTCCCATCGGAGCTCGGAAAGTAAGGCCGCGGCTTCCGGTTGAGAGCCTAAGCTGAGAAGCCGAGACTTCCCCGATTTCCACAGCACGAGGCCGCCTTTTGGGTTTTTTTTTGGGGGGGGTTCTTCTTGTTAAGGGATGTTTTTATTTAAGCTACCATAATGGGGATCTATGGCAAATAATATGGTTTCTTTATTATGGTAACTTAAATCAAGTCCCCTAACAGGAACCCAGTTTAGGGTTTAGGGGGATCACCGAAGCAAACTGCTTCGCTTGAGAGGTGATTTCAAAATCACAGCATTGCAGGCCGCCGCTAGAATCGCTAGAATCACCACCACGATGGGCAAACACCTCCATTCATGACCCAGGTGCGATCCCTTCCACCTGGTAAAAAGCCCATTTCCCAAAAGAGTTGGGGGAGCCCTTTATACCCAGAGCCCCAAAACCCGCGACCTGAAAACCCCCTGAACCCCTACATCCAGTGGAAGCTTTCAGGCTGTCCGGGCCCTTGCCTTTTCGTAGATAGTACTGTTGATGATATAAATCCTGCATTACCTGAAGGACCCTAAAATATGGGAATTATGGTATATTCCTTATTATGGGCAATGCAGGAGCGTCCCAACTCCCCTGAGGAGTACGAGACAAAGGCGACCATCCCCCTAAACCCTAAAACCCTAAAAACCTAAACCCTAAAACCCTAAAAGCCTAAAACCTAGAACCCTAAAACCCCAAAACCCCAAAACCCTACTAACCCCTAAACCCTAAAAGCCTAAAAGCCTAAAACCCTAAAACCCTAAACCCTAAAAGCCTAAAACCCTAAAACCCTAAAACCCTAAACCCCGGGCGGCCGGCATGTTCTCATTTCCAAAATTGCCATAACCGGAGAGCTCGCTTCCACCTGCCCAAAAGCTCTTAGCTCGCGATTTGGGTATCCCATTTAGGGGTTAGAGCTTAGGGTTTAGGGTTTTAGGGTAGGGTTTTAGGGTTTAGGGTTTAGGGATTTGGGGTTTAGGGTTTAAGGATTTAGAGGGGTTTAGGGTTTAGGGACCAGGGATCCTTTCTTTTCTCCCTGGTCCCTGGGTGGAGGCACTGCTTCCGATCGTTTTTGTGCAGAGTCAAGCGTCTAAAGTTTCAGGCTATGCATACTCATAAGGCTTTCGATGGTCTCGTTCTGCAGCATGATTAACCCTTCACTTCACGCTTAAGTCCCCATGCCCAAAGCCCAACGTAATTACTGAAAGCGGCCTCTAAAATGATCCAGAAGAACTGTCCTTTCATGGTTCCTAGGATCCTCTTGAAAAGAGCTTCCAGCAAACGCACTCTTACGAACACCTAACATGAAATTCTGCAGGAAGCGTCCTTCTATGAGTATCCCTATACATAAGCCCCACATCTTATAAGACACTCTTGTATACGACCGTACTCTCAATGTCAGTAACACAAATGCCCCAATTCAGACACTAAGTTCATCCCTCAGACCTAACTTCTAACCCGCCCTACCTCTAAACCCCAAAACCCCTAAACCAAGAAACCCCAGGCTAGGCCCAGTAGCCCCTTAATAGTAAGGGTAATTATCCTTTTTTGTAATATTTGGTTTTAGTAAGGGAACCCAAAAAGAAAAAGGGCAAAAGGGTACTACTGGGGAACCTAGCAGAACACCTAAGCCTCCGAACCCTCAACCTCTCACATCGCAACCCCAAACCCCTCAACGCTAAGCCCCAAGTGTAACACGCCTCCAGCCCTCCTGCTACACCTTTTAGCCCCCTCACAGAAACCCTGATAGGAACCCTCGTCGGAACTTATGGGAATCCCTGAAGGATCCCATGGCAAAGGAGCAATAAACTCTAATCCCTATAAACCCTAAACCCTATAAGCCCCGAACCCCAAAAAACCTATACGCCCTAGACTCCTAGACCCTATAAACCCTAAACCCTATAAACACTAAACTCTGTAAACCGTACAAGCCCTACAAACCCCAAACCCAGATGTCAGCTCCGGGAAAAGCCTCGAGACCGACGACTCGTCCTTCCCATGCTAGGCCAAGCCAGTGCACGTACTCCTGGAGCGGGGGGGGGGTGGGGGGGTGGGGGGGTTGGGGGGGTTTAGGGTTTAGGGGGTGGGGGGGTGGGGGGGTTTAAGGCTTGTGGGTAGCTGGCCAGGGCTGGGGTTTCAAAGCAAACAGTCTTGGGTAGGCAGGATTCAAGCTCACTTCATGCAGGGGGCCCTGAATAATTTCAACAGGATTTTTGGGCTATATTACAAGATACAAGATAAGCCCGGAACCCTAAACCCGAAGGGGCGTTTGGGGGCCTTCCGATTGTTTGGAGTTGCGGGCTCTGTCAGGGCTGCTGGTGGAGGGTTGGAACTCCCGATTCGCTCTTTGAAGCCGGAACACATAAACAGCCACCGAGCCCTAAGCCCTAAACCATAAACCATGAAGAGCCACAGAGCCCTAAACCCTAAACCCTAAACCATGAACAGCCACAGAGCCCTGGAGCCCCCTCGAGCTTGCATCTGCCTGGTGGGAGAACTTGATAAACTCAAAGCGCAGGAAGTACCTGGCAGCTCTAGAATCCCTTCGAGCTGGTGCAGGGCTTAGGGTTTGGGGTTTAGGGTCCTCTAGCTTTGGCATGGGAAAATGGCCCAAGACTCAGTTTATAGCCGTCAAACACATGCACTGTCAGGCCGTATTCGAAATTGAAATTGACAGGCGATGAACACTTCGGCACAATAGATGCCAAATCCGATGCTATGCTGCAGTATGTGTGCTGACCAGGACTGCGGCAGTGTCCCCATGAAGGTATATGCGGGGTGCACCATGCCATCTACCAGCAGCACGAAGAGTGCCACTGCTGAGTATAAGCTTCGGATTGTGGTTCCCTAACCCCCAGGTACCTACTATAGAGGGCACTAGAGCCCCTAAAGCCCTATATAGTAGGTACCTGGAGGGTTAGGGGCTTACGACGAAGGCTTTCGAAATCCACGCGACCCATGTTCACCCTAAGAAGCGCCTGCTGACGGCATTCATGATCAGGGATTTAGCTTTTAAGCTACCATAATAGGCATCTATAGTAAATAATAGGGATCTATAGTAAATAATAGGGATCTAGAGTAAGTAATAGGGTTTCCTTGTTATGATTAGCCAGGTTTTGGTTCGAGCTAAGGAAGCTGGTGACTTTCCGGTGGGGGGGGGGGGCACTGGACCAGCAAGGATGCCATGGCAGTAACCTGCAGTCTTCAAAACCCAAGGCCCTATGCCGAGAAGATTCTGGGTCGAAGCTTTGGAACCCTGCTGAAGCCAAACGGTCTTAAGCACCTTCATAGTAGAAAGCGCGGTTTCTATAGTAGGAATTACCTTTATGGTTTGGGCAGGTATCCCCCATACAAGTACTTAGGACCCTTTGGGAAAGTGAAGACGACCAAGAACAAGGGGTGCTCTGAAGCGCTCGGACCCTTTGCCCCAAGCTTGCAAAGTCAGAGCCCAGGCTTTATTGGGGTTTAGGGTTTAGGGATATACGACTTAAGGTTTAGGGATTTAGGGTTTAGGGATTTGGGGTTTAGGGATTTAGGGTTTAGGCATGTCGGGTTTAGGGCCTTAGGGGTTTAGGGTTTGGCGTATAGGTTCTGGGTCTTCAGGTTTAAGGCTTGAGATCTGGGGCTTTATAATACTGGGGCCTGAAGAAGTAGAATAGGGCTTTCCGACGTTTTTCTAGGATATGTATAAGTATAACAAGGAGCCGTTAGGAATAGTATTCCTTAATTTTTCAGGCTTCTATGCTATAGGTGAAGCGCTTAGGCTGAGTCCATGCTCTTGGTCCAGAGCTTCCAGAGTCTCTGCATGCGATCAGCCAAACGACCGACACAAGGCCACCAACGTAGCTCCAACCGCAGCAGCTCACCATCATAGCCTGCACAAGCAAGCAGCTTAGAGGAATCAGGGTATGGATGC
>CAJNJA010048985.1:0-25943 GCA_905231915.1 Symbiodinium necroappetens | reverse complement strand
TGACATGTAGAGGTTTCGAATGCAGCCCGAATTGCAGCAGAGTTTCATCCGGGAGTTGCAGCTCGTTTTGTGTGTGTGTGTGTGGGTGTGTGTGGGTGTGTGTGGGTGTGTGTGGGTGTGTGTGGGTGGGTGTGTGTGTGTGTGTGTGTGCGTGCATGTGTGTGTGTGTGTGGGGTGCGTGTGTGTGTGTGTGTTTGTGTGGTGTGCCTTCCTCCTGGTTCCACACCCTGAAACCCTACATCCCAGACCGACAAAACCCTGTGTAACGTAGACCACCTTTAGGGTGCACCGTGCTTCTAATTTACAACCCTATTTCAAATCGAGAAACCGCTGTTTCAACGGACCGATGGTTGAGAAAACACATTCCACATTTGCTCCAAATGTGGATGATCATAGGGATTCAAATATGATTGCCATTAAAGTCAGGGCTTTATTAACAACACACTCAGGGCTTCCGATGCTACACTGCCCTATGTCATAAGAGCCCTCGTTCAGGTACTCGATCTCTGAGGTCATCGCTGAAACGAAGGTCGGCCTTGGGGAGGAGAAAAACGGCAAGGCCACAGTGGCCACGGCGGCTCCTGTGTTACAAGAACCAGTTCTTGAACAGTAGTGTTTAGGGTTTGACAATATTTTAGGCTTCGGGTGTGGGCTTAACAGCTTTGTTCGCGGGGTTCTGTAAGTTCCTGATAGTTTCAACAACGAGCAAGAAACCCCGCTGTGGGATTTCGGAATCTCGAAGGTCCGAAGACCACAGCAATGAAGCTTGGTTTGCAACAGCGATAGTCTTGATCAGTTCTTGCGTGGGCGAGAACCGCACATGGCCCAGGATGAAGAAACTTCAGGTAATTAACGGTTAGGGCCAGGGATTAGGGGGCTTCTGCGCAGCACCGACTGCCATGAACTGGACTCAAATCTGCTGGCACATCACTCGGTCACGGCCTTGTTTCCCCCCTGACCCGACGCAGTTTCGCCTGTGCGTGTCTGCATCCGCCAATCAAGCACATGGCACCGAAATCTCACACTTTCGGCTGCATTTGTACATCATACGTCTCTACTCTGCTCAGCCACGTTCGGGCATAGCTTGGCTGTTGAAACTTAAAATGTGCACAATCATTGGATGATTTATCTCCAGAGGGCCATCAAATGAAGCCCGCTTCTTCCATGCTGGAACTTCAACTGTCCGAATCCTTCTCCAGCACGGGCTGTCCGGGAACAAAGAGCTCGGCTCCTTTGTCAATCAACTGTGCAGAGGCGCTGATTTCCCTCATCCACTCGCCGGCACTGAACCGGATCTTGACACTACATAGAACCATCACATTATGCTTGTCACCATCTGCGTTCATCAACTCAGGCGACAACACCTCCTGAAACTTCTCGACAGGAACCTCGATTTTTGCGACGTACCCGTCGTCGATGCCCCCTTTATCCTTGTTGTAAACGTACACGTTGATTCCATCTTGTGGAATGTAATCGTCGAGGATGGCTCTGTCGTGCCAGCCGTACTTTTGCGCTTTGACGATTGATGTCTTGACCGACTTGTCCTGAGTCTCGTTCTTTACTAGCAGGCCCAACATAAAATCTCCAGGCCAATCACGAGTTTCCATGGGCATTTCAAAGATGACTCTCACCCTTATGGGGCCCTTTCCAGGAACAAGCTCATGGGCCTCATCTTCGGAGACTTTCTTGCAGCACTCCATCATGGACGATCGGGCTGAGGGCAAAAGCTAAAGCAAGGCAGGCAGGAGCCGAAAGCCGTCTGCGGTGGATGTCTAGGTCCAGTCACTGCTTGTATCATGTCTCATCACAGCTGGATATCCAGAGGAAGCGCAGCCGGACGGTCATGCGGAAAGTAGAAATTCTCTCGCCGGTTTCGCCTGGGCAGTCGAAGCCGAAACAAAGAGAAGCATGCGACACATTGCGACGATGACGATACAGTTACCCTGACAACGCCTTGGCAGACATGGTGCAGAAATTACTGTCTGAAACAGACCAGCCCTCACTCCAGAACTCGGGGTACCGAGCTATCCTCAGACTGGGGACCCATATCCCTGCACTTCGGCAGTTCAAACCCTTGCAAGGTCTTTCCCAATCCTTTGGCGATGTCCTCATCGGATTTGTAGTGCAAGTAGGTATGCAAGCCAGGAAGGCCGTCTCTCTACCGACTTACCACGAAGATGCAGAACTTCTTCGACGGTGCGGAGGTCCGTTGACCGGGGCCCTCCGAAAGCTCCAAGATTCTTCGAAGACGTTTCGACTGGCAGCTTTCCGGAGTCGGGGTAGGGACCGCCACCCGAAGAGCACCCGAAAATGTCCACCAACCATTGCTCCCAAAGACCCAAAGAAGCCAAAGTCCACAATCAGCCCGAGTGCAGGGATCAGAGCTAAGGGCCTTGGAGCTTTAAAAGCTTTCCCCCCAACCTCACAACTCGACAATCCCAAACCGTCTTTGGAAGCAAGCTGTCCGCATGTCCTGCGAGAGCCAGGAGCCACGACCGGCCCGGTTGTTGGCTGCGCGGTGTCCACATCCCTGGAGCCAAGGAGAAGGGCTGCAGGGGGGGATAGGGGCGTGTTGCTGCGGTTTAGGGTTTCCACTTCGTCGTCCTCGTCGTCGTCTGCCTCCTCCTGATCATCATCTCGAACTCATCTTCCTTGCCACCATCACCATCTTAGCATCTGCTCTGTGGCACCATCAGAATCGTGACCTAAGGCTCGTCGACTTAATTCTCCTGAAGCAGGGAGAGACGGAGTGGGGGAGGGAGAAGGGAGAGTAGGCGGGAGATGGGAGGGGAGAGGAAGCAGAGACGAGGGAAAGAGGAGGCAGAGAGGAGGGAGAGAGGAGGGAGAGAGGAGGGAGAGAGGAGGCAGGGAGGAGGGAGAGAGGAGGGAGAGAGGAGGAAGAGGGGAGGGAGAGGGCAGGAAAACATGTGACGAGAATTGCTGATCGAAAACAGGTTTGAGGGCTCAACAATCGATCGACTAGTCTGGTGCTACTTTTTGCCTGCCTGCATTTATCTAAATGCCATAATTTGGCTGTGAGTGGGCGGGGGAACGACTCAAACTTTCAAACCATTGCCTTGATTCAGGACGGAAGTTAAGATGATGATCGCTACAATCACCGCTACAGGGATTGGCGATATTGAGCCCTCAGAGCCCTCAACCCTGAACCCCTAAACCACATGAAGCCGTCTACCAGAAGCACGTCCCCGCCCCCTCCTCCCGGCCTTCGGCTTGAGGCCCTTTCAAGGCGATCGATGGAAGGGGCTTTGAGCAGATCGGCAACGTTTCAGACGTCCAACCTCATTCTCTTGAGTTTCCAAGAACTCTTTGGACTTTGGGCTTGGAAGCCTTGGGAGAGGTTCCAGGGCAACAGAGTGAGGAAACTTGAAGGAACAACACACTGCTAACACGAAACTAAACCCCGAAAAAGGCGTTTACCTTTGCAGCCCTATTCCATGGACCCCACTCCGTTTAGGTTTCAGTCCCAACAAGAACCATATATCAGTAGATCCTGAACCCCTTAACCCCAAAGCGCATCCACGAATCCTACATCCCTAAACGGCCCTAAGCCCTAGCCTGCACGACTTTTGCTTCGCGCAGTCGAAACACGGCAGGCTTTACAAGGCCAAGGCGCGCCTCAGATCGTGTCGATGCCCAAAGGCGCCACCCCATTGCTTCATTACTAGGATGTGATAAGAGCTTTACAAGGGTTCTGTAAGCAAAGGCTTGATGACCATCATCCAGGAAGCCCAACATCTCTCTCCTCCTTCCGGTGTTTATGATCAGTCTGTCCTTTGCCTCTTCTTGACGGTTCAGAAAAGCTTAGACTCAGACATTAGTTAACGTGGTTCCTTCGTTGTTGCTATATCATGGTCATGGCCCAGGGCTCTTACGAGTAGGAATTACTTTAGACATTCAACAGTTTCTCAGCACCCCTTAGGAGCCTGCGGGTGTAGCATCCAGGATCTGATGATGCGCATGCGTAGATCGACAAGTCGCGTGGCCCTGGGTCTGACCTCTCTAGAGGTGTCCCAAAAGGCCCCACAAATTAAGCTAGTCTGCAGGCTGTGTGCAATCGAAGGTGCAAAGGGGTTGAACAAGTAAGTGTGACCCCGATGTTGTACTTGCGCGTGTATATCTGTGTCTGCTTTATACATTGATGCATTTGTATATCTATGTCTATGTTTGATACATACAGGCACGCATACTTGTACAAATTATATGCTTATGTGTATACGTAAAAGGATGTACGTTTTTCCTATATGCCTGTATAGATGTCTACATGTATGTGTGTGTTTATATATATACACACAGATACATACAAAGACACATACATACAGACGTACATACATACATGCGTACATGCATACATACACATACACATACAAATACACATACACAAACACAGACACAAATACACATACATATACATATACATATACATATACATATACATATACATATACATACACTTACACATACACATACACATACACATACACATACACATACACATTTACATACACATACACATACATAGACATACACATACACACACACACGTACATATATACATGCATACATGTGTATACATGTGTATATATATATATGTATATATACACGTAGAAATTAATAAATTCATGTGTCTCTGTCCGTGTGTGTGTATGTATGTATGCATGTATGTATGCATGCTGTACACACACATATGTACATATATATATATATATGTATGTATATGTATATATGTATGTATTTATGTATGTATGCATGCATGTATGCATGTATGCATGTTTGCACGCATGCATGCATGCATGTATGTATGTATGTATGTATGTATGTATACATGTGTGTGTGTGTGTGCGCGTGCATATGTGTAGTGTTTGTGTGTACGTATACGTATACTTATCGTACATGAACAAGTATATGTATATATACATATATATATATACTGATTGCAGGTGTAAGCATGCATACATATATACATATATATGGAGAGAGAGGGAGAGGGAGGGAGAACGAGAGAGAGAGAGAGTGTGTGTATGTGTGTGTGTGACAAATTACAGAATGCTACTACTATAGTGTACACTTATATATATATATACATACATATATATATCTATATACACACCGTAGATATACATAAATATGTGTACGTATATAATACACGTACACATACATTGCTTCTGTATCCATCAAAGACATATGAAGCTGAGATCCCCTCTCTTCAAACCCGATCTTCAGCACCTCCGGCAGCCTTGCTGATCGCCCCGGAGATCCGCTTCGAGACGAGTCGTCTCGTTTAAAAACCATCCGTTGGGAGGCTCGCTCTTGCTGGATCAGGCTGTCAGGCTTCAACCTTTCAATTAGTGGTCAGTGGCCTAGTGCAAGAGGCACTCAAATTTTTGGGAGTAGGAAGGCCATAAGAGAAGCTCCCAAGGCGGTCGAAGGTTCTTTGGAACCTCCCGAGAAGTCGTCAACGAAGCAGGGGGCGATGCGCGCGGAACCTACCAGAGGTGCTCAAGCCTGACGTGTCTCTGGGCTTTCTCAGACCCTATTGATCCTAATGGCCTATGCCCGGAGCTTCGACAAGAACGCAAACCAGGCTGAGAACCATGGAGGAAGCCTTCGGGAAAGAGTTCCTCTCTGCCCCAATATGTCTAGGCATTGCAAGCCAGAAACCCCCCAAAGTCTTCAATACAAGCCCTCTCAAGCTCAAACTCGCCGCCTGTCCCGCAACCCAGAGTCACATCAGTGAGCAATTGGGCTTGTTCGCAGTGCAGGCGAAGCATGAAGGATTGCTCCTGCGCAGAGCAAACAGTTCGGAAAGGGGAAAGTCAGGTCGGCACTTGTGCTTGACAACACGGTGTTTGGAGGTGCGACTGGTCCGTTTTCTCAAATTACTAGGATGGGACAATCACACAGGACTATCAAACAACTTGTCAGCTCGTGCCTGTGACTGGAATGCTGATGGTATTGACAGCGACGGCGACGATGACGACGACGACGCCATTGACACTCCATTGCCCATGGGGGGTTTCGGCGTTATCTGATAAAACTTGTCGGCCCTGTCATAGCCATCTCCCGACAGCACATCTTCCTGGTCCTCATTGCAACTGAAGGCCATTAACCCTCAAGCCTCGACCCCCTGCGTTCTTCGCAGCTTCGCTGGACTCATTTCCCGGAAACCCCTGCCAACCCAGCACAACGAAAAGGCAGCCCAGGCACTCGTCTGGACGGGAGTTGAAGTTCCAGCTCATCCTCGGCTCACGGACTATGTCGGTGGTTTCTGTTAAGGATTCAGGCTTCGAGGTTTAAGCTTCATTTTTTCAGTTTTGGGGATTGGGGTTAAGGATATTCAGCGTTTGGTGTATCGGGTTTCAGGGGGCGGGTTCTCGTCACAATGGTCACGGTAACGATTCAAAGTCATGCCCAACGCCTCCTATGCACGAAATCCATGCAACCAGTGAATGCGCCATGATGTTGAGCCACACAAACCTTCCTTCAGCCCGGCCCACCCACAAGGTCCTTAGCGGAAGGGGTGCTCCACGAAATGCAATGTAATTCTTGTCAAGGGTCATAGGGCTCATGCCATTCGACCGGATCCTAGGTCTTATCCTCGCAACCTGAGAAAAATAATGCATAGAGCCCAAGACTCAATACGTGCGCACTCTCGAGAAAGACAGCCTAGACAGCCTTGGCCAAAGAACCCAAACACTCAAGCACCAAATCCGGAAAAACAAAACTCTACAACCCGTCAACCCTGAGGGCCCAAATCCAAACCTGAAAGCTCCCAAAAAGCCGAGGACGCCGCTGCCTCAAAGCGCTGCTCAGCGTGCGGGCCACGGGCTGCTGGGGGAACTGACCTCCATTTTTTATCGAAAGATTCTGCGGGCTCCTTTTACGGGATTTATACGACTACGATTTCTCCCAAGGGTTCTCGATGGGAGTGTGCTTGCTTTTCTTTAGGTTTGAGTCTTCTGCGCTTTGTTGTTTAAGGGCTTGGAGTTCCCTTGAACCCGAAACAGTTCACGGCTTGGGGAGTTCGGGGATCTCGGGATCCGGATAGACATGCAACCGCACCCGTCTGCAGATTCCATGGACTTGCCCATGTACGCCCGACGGACGGGACGGAGGGATTGGATTCACCCTGCGACCGGGAAGTTGACTGCTGTCTCCTGCGTCCCGGTTCTGAGCCCTGAAACAAAGCTCGGTGACCCCCGTTGTGATCATGGCCTTGATTTGACAAGCAGACACTGGACTTCAGATCTTCACTGGTCTACGAGCACCTTCCTTCTGTGATTCGTGTTCGTCAGGCTCTGCAAACCTAGCAGTGGTGCATAAATCATACATGTAATATATATATATATATATATATACATATATATATATAGAGAGAGAGAGAGTATACATACACATACGTATCTATTTCCATACTTGTTTAGTCAAAAGACCCAAACATTCAACAAAGGATGGGAGACGAGCAGTGCGCTTGTGCTCTAGTTACATAGAGGCCGATGCCTTTTTACGGCTGGTTATTCTGTTTGAGTCATGGATTCAGAAACAGGTATTGGGCTCGCTGAGTTCACTGATAGAATTTGTTGTTCTGCGTGTTGTATTTTGCGATTTCTCTTGCTACTCGTCATTCCGGCTGGAAATGTGGTCAAGACAAGTCGTGACCATATTGCTCCTGCGAGTTGCTACTGTGAGTCTTAGCAGAAGCTTATTGTGTTCCGCCAGCCAGTCGGACTACAGTTGTCCCGACAGGGATTCTGACAAAACCTTGCCTGGAGCAAACCGAGGGAACATCTATCATGATCCACATACGGTTCCGAATCCTCAACTACGTCATAAGACTCTGCATTCAGAGCCGTGCTGACGTTTCCCACATCCACAAGAAGTCCTCTGCAACATGCTTGAAAGCAAGCTGTTGGCAACAACCGGAAGAGCGCAATACCTCTCAAATGCGGGAAATGCTGAACGTCAGCATCGGGATGCCCCTCCCCCGTCATTTCGAGGGTATGCTCATCTTCATACTGGTTAGGGGTAAGTCAGGCTCTGGGAACAACCATTCCCAAATTTCCGCCCCCACCTCCGTCAGACATCCGGCGATCGTCAGTGCGAGAACCTGCTTTCCCCAAAGCATTGCGGGCGAATCATGAGATTTGGTATAGCTAATTGCGACAGTTAAAACAACCCTTCGTATCATAATACTAGCAGGCAGCAGCGGCTAGTAGGGCATCAAGTTGCAGAGCCCTTCATGTAGTATGCTTGTGCCCACGAGCTTCTGGCCCGGTGAGACTCGGCTGGTCCTCAACCACTCCCTCGACCCCCCCATGCCCTCGCGATGCCTTTCCGCCGCAACAGACGAGGTCCGGGGTGAGACGATGGACACTGGGCAGTACCAGTAACCCCAAACCAAACCGAAACTAGCACATGAAAGTCCGCTTCCGTGTCTCCTAAGCTCAGAAGCCTCTTTTGAATCGTATGGTGCAGGGTTTAGGGTTAATGATACGAAAACCATGATAGGCACTGCATCCATAAACATTGTAGCAGTGCTCAGGGCCGACTTGTTTCGGGTGCCGGGGCATAAGATTCTGCTACAATTTGTTGACTCCACTCTACTAGCGCTCACAGAGCTACTCCGAACCCTGCACGCCCTAGACTTCGAAATCTTGGTCAGGAGCGGGTGGTGGCGGTTGTGTATTTCAAGTGTATCCAACTTTCATCAGAATGAGCTTCCCTTTGCGGTTTACTGCTCTAGCTCGCTACGACTTTGAGGTGAAGGTCATCGCAAGATTGCCGGAAGTTGACTCCTGCAGCAACTTGCACTCTCATTGGAAAGGAGGGATGGCACTTGACTGTTGTTGCGTTTCCTATGCAAACCCTAGCGGGGCGTGACAGCTACAAGTCAACTTTATACCAACCTAAGTTGGAAACCCTCCAACCCTTGGAAAAAGGAACCCTGGCTGGGAGCGCAGAGCGCATCCGAACTCAGCCCCACATACGCCTCACCTGCACCGAAGAGGCAGGCTGTCCTAAGGAAGAAGCCTTGGGAGAACAAAAAGATCAAGGTTCAGCGCTCCCACATATTATTAAGTCGTCAAGCTTAGGAAATAGATGTAAATAGACTCAATCTACTCGTGCAATTAAAGTCCCTTGTGGCAGGGACCAACAGCTTTCTCCCTCAATCCTTCAAGGAGGCCTGTGGGGCTCAGGCTAAGATAAGGCTTCAGTATTCCTATCTGCAATGCTCGAACCGAACGGCTTAGGTTCTGAGGCCTCTCTGCCGGGGGACACGTCAAATGCGAAGCTTACACTCCAAGCAAGCAGCCTAACCTGGAATGAAGCGGTCAAGCGATCTGGAGACAACCAAGGAAGCCAACACGCGAGTACTTCGCAGCCTCACAGCCAGAACCACTCCCCCTAGCCTCAACAGACCCTGAACCCCGAACCCTACACCACAGGCCATCTTGATGGGCTGCCAAGCTGCGTGCCGTTCACGTTCGGACCTCCCGGGCCTCACCAAATGAGGGGAGAAACTTGCTAAATCTCTGGTCCGCGTCATGAAAATCCTGCATAATGTCTCTGCGCTCACCCAAACTAACGTGGAACCCATACTTTCCCTCCGTCGAAGAAGAGCGGTCTGTCATGTTCTAATAAAAGTGCAGGAGGGTCTACATCGAAAACGGAACTTCGGCCGGTTTGATCCCAAGGCACAAGTCGAGCTAGCTCCGATAGCTCTGATACTAGGGTAGGAAGCAGGGCTGGCTGCCTGCCCGTTGGTGTGAGTAATCGCGGTTTTCGAATGTCTATAGAAAAATAAGATTGATCTTAGACGGCCTTCGGCTTCCTCCAACTCCACAGAATGGCTCCCGCCGGCCAGTTCAGGACGCATGATAAAGCCATGACCCTAGGCACGTTAGAAAGTGTCGGGTCTAAGATGCTTGCAGACAGACCCGGCACTGGGCTCTGCTAAGGAACTGGATTCAAGTTGCCGCATGTTGCCGCAAATAGGCCAGGAATGTAGACAGTGATGTAGCAAAAAGTTGCTTATTACGATATCCTTTTGCAAGACTTCGTGCGCGCCCTGCCCCTCTGTGCAGGGAGCAGAAGATATGTTGGAAGTCTTTGCGCCTCATGCGCAGGATCCTCCGCTCCCATATACATACTATACATACACACGCACGGATCCTGTAGATCAAATGCCAGAAACAAACACCTCTGCACTTCAAGGCCTGCACAGCCCATCGCACTTCACAACCCCAGCAACCTTCAGGCTGCCACGTCTACGGTC
Organism: Symbiodinium necroappetens; assembly: GCA_905231915.1. Taxonomy (NCBI): domain Eukaryota; class Dinophyceae; order Suessiales; family Symbiodiniaceae; genus Symbiodinium; species Symbiodinium necroappetens. The sequence continues at coordinate 15,649 of CAJNJA010048985.1, read as the reverse complement.
AGTCCCTTTCCGAAGCTTCGGAGGGCGCACCTCCGGGGCCCTCCGTCCTGAGCAGAGACTTAGGAGGTAGCTCCAATTGCAAAGATTTTGGGATGTCGGGTCTCAGCTTTAAGGCTCTGGGCTTTTGGGGTTCATTGAGGGCCATGGGCTTTTGGGCTAGGGTCAAAGCAAACTACAATGCTGGGAGCTTTAAACTCGTAATCCCTGATCACCCACTCGTGTGAAGCCGTATTGAGCGTAGTTTCGAGGTTACTTCTCTTTGTGATGGGGCGCACCGGTTTTCAAGGTTGACCAATTAGATCCTTCCAGACGCTTGACCCCAAACCAAGACCTAAATGTTTGGAGCGGCTCCCGATGCATCAGATTTCAAACATTGGAACCTGCGTGTCGTCGCCAATGTAGGCATGCTAGAGACACTGGTTGAACAATGTGCAGTCATGATAACCCATGAGCTTGTACTGCTACTGGTACTGCTACCGACTACTACGACTAGGCTACGACGAGGATCACTGCTACTTCTGCTACGGCTTCTACGATACGACTACGACTTCGACGACGACTACTGCGACTACGACTGCTGCGACTGAGACCACAACTGCAACTACAACTACGACTACGACTACGAACGACGACAACGACGACGACTACTACTACTGCTGCTGTTGCTGTTGCTTCTGCTACAGCTACACCACCAAGAATGCTGAGAATCACCATATCCATACCTGCATTCGTCCTACTTGTCGTTGAAATGGTAGAAGCAGTAGCGGTAGCAAAAGAAGGTCAATCCTCATGAATGCGGGCAATCGCCAAAAACGAAATACAACAATCATTATACCAATGATGACAACAAGAACGACATTCATAGTGACGGTCATGACCGTAATAATGTTAACAGAGACAACGTTACAAGTAAAAGTTTCATAACGACGATAATCACAATACAAAAAGAAGATGGTCCATACAATACCAACAATAGTAATCATCATCAGAATCATTACCAGCAATAACATCATACAAGTAAGAGACGATAAACACCATAACGACACTGAAACACCAACAACAATAACAATAATGAGCGTGATGGGAGTTAACCAACATGATAACAGTATATTAATACGCATAACAACTGTGGAAATGCTGTTGGTAAGGCTCAGGTGGATGTATCCAACGACTTAGCTTCAGCTAATCTTCGGTTCACCCAGCCTTTGCCGCTTCGCCGGGGGCACCTCGCCCTGACCGCCACGCTTGAAGGTCATGGACACTTCCTTGGGTTCAGCCTTTCTTTGGTTTCTTGCTTTGGGTTTGGAGTTGAAGGATTTAGGCATGTAGGAAGTTTCGGCGGGCTACAATCTTACTTGTTCTCTGCCGATGAATGTCTTTGGGGTTGTAGCATGAATGTGAATACTCTATGTCTCTTTCGTTCTGCTGCTTCGCATGGTAATGCTTGTGTCGCCGAAAACTACCTTAGCCCTTCATCGCTGCACGAGCCTTACCGGAACCGTTCGAACGACTACTGGCACCATCGATTTGATTGTGAATGCGAAGGTTCTCATTACGGTGGTGGTGATGCCGCTACAGCTGCTACTATCATTCGCTGCGACGACGACTGTCCGCTACAGACATCACCATGAATACAGCTGCCATTTGCTCTGCTACAACTGTGACCATACTGTCACCTCAGACTTTGGTTACTAGGTTACTAAGCCTGAAAACCCTAACGCCCTGAACCTAACCGCAAAAATGTCTTCTTGCCGAAGGTCGTGACATCTCCATCGGCCCGTCATGCCGTTGTCCAACATCTCGGCCCAGAACCAAACCTCGAGTCTGTTGGGATCAATAGGGTTTAGGCTCTTGAAGCTCACGTCTTGGGGAGATGTGTGGGGTTTTGGTTTCAGGATGTTTAGGTTTCGAGCTCCGCAAGGTTCCTCGGACCCTGAACCAGAAGGCAAGCAAATCGCAAACTCCGAACCCCAAGCCCCAAGCCATCAATCATCAATCCCTACTGGTAGCTTTTGAATCTGTCGCTCCCACGTGCAACTGGGTGGCGCGGCTGCCCACGAGGTCGAAGCCCTGGGCGACCTGCTTGGGTTGCTGGCTTTCAGGGCTTCGCGGCTCGGCGGATTCTCGCGGGTAGTGGGTCCAGAGTCTAGGGTTTACGGCCTGTGGAGTTTAGGGTTTAGGGGTTTAGGGTTGACTTGGGGATTTCCGGCTGGCCTGGGATCATAGCCTTTCCCTGGCATGAGCCGTGGTGCGAGAGTCCGATGACAAAAAGAAGAGAACTGACCAGAAGAGGGCTTGTAGGAACTCTTGCAGGCTCGGGCAAGGAAACGTCAAACACCATCCAAAGCTCTAAGGCCTACTCGGACACGAGACTCAAGCTGACTAAGTACACAAGTGAAGACCCAGCAGGTGGCCGGTTGCAGCAATATGGCAATGCTTGCAATACCTACGCCTGCAAAACAAGCATTAGCTGGTATTCCTTCTCATGCCTAAGACTTCAACCAACAGCTTTTCTTCACAAAACAACCACTTCAATCCCGAAGCGCTGCCTTTTGCTGGTCGTCTGGGTGCATGTCCTTGGGATTCCGTAGTTGCGGGCGTGGACGGGGACAGGCAGGGCGTTTGGGCAGGCCTAAGGCGCTTCGGCCTTAGCACCCGAGGGCCGTAACGGCTTGAGGAAATTCAGGGCTTCGGCCCCTCGGTCTGCCGGTTGCTTGCTGCGGAGCTTCGGGGTCTAGGTCCGGAGCTCATTGGATTTGGGGCGTCGGGGCTTGAACTTGAGGCTTGGGGGCTGTAGGTCTTCAGGCTTAAGTCGAGCTTCATGATTTTCTTGCCAAATCCATCGTAAGCTGGAGCCAGCCAAACCATGTCACGGCAAGAAGTGTTGCCCCATCGTGGCAAGAACATATTCATCAAAAGACGACCGACTACTACACTGACAATAACAGCAGCAGCAGCAGCAACAACAACAGCAGCAGCAACACCACCAGCAGCAGCAGCAAACGCAGCTGCCACGAAGTTAACAAGAAGATGCGTGCCAGCACGAGAACCCTCGATTCACCCGAAGCCCCCAAGTAGAACCCACAAAGGTCTTGCTAAACTCTGTTGGCTCAGTTCCGGGATTCAAGGGTGGCATGGGGGCTTCCATGGTCGTGCTGCGTGGCTGCGTGGGTGAAGCCCAACTTCCCCCGCCGCCTTGACGTGGAAGTAAAGGTCAGTCTCGTCGCAATCCACATTGACGAAGCCGTACCCCCGATCCTGTCAGCGTGCAAACTCGCGCAAATTTAGGGCGAGATGTTGGTTCGAAAGCAATTTGCTCAATGCATGTTTCCTGTGTTCTTTCTCAATGTATATTATGTTTTCGAGTGTGTATATGTATATATATATACATATAATAATAATAATCATAATCATAATCATCATCATCATCATAATCAGAATCATAATCATAGTCATAATAGTAATAGTAGTAGTAATAATGATAATACATACATACATACATACATACATACATACATACATATATACATATATACATACATGGATACATAGATACAGAGATACATAGATACATAGATACATAGATACATAGATACATAGGTACATAGATACATACATACATACATACATACATGCATACATCTCGTATCAGATCATACAAGTATCATATCATATCATATCATGTCACGTCAGGTCATGATGATCAAAATACATGTTTACAAAATGAGTGGCAAAACGGTGTGCTCGAGCCTACCTGCGCAGATAGAGGTAGACATGAAGTATGGACACCACATGAGCTTGTGAGGTCGTGCGTCTTCGTTGTGAAACCCGCGCAAACCTGTGCCTGCCACCACATGACATACCAGTCCTAACCCGAAACCCCCACACCCAATCTCCGAAAGAGAATCTTTGCACCTTCACGTCTACAGTCCCTGAGGCAACCTAGGAGACGCACTGCAAAAAAAAACCCAGAATCGTAGGTTCCATACAAGCACACGAAGGGAATTTCTTAATCCGAACACAATCGGATTCATGAAGATCTCTCATAGCAGACATTGGGTTCCTTGACCTGGTTCTGTCTTTTTAGTCGACGGCCTGGCCTGAAGGTGAGACTTCCGAGTGTCATCAAAGCAGCCTTTGCTTAAGCCAAGCGGAATTGCCTTGTTGAAGGTTCGGATGGTGCCGCTGACCTCCGCCCCATCGTAGAGGAGGGTGCCAGTTCCTGGGATGATGGCCTTGGCACGAGTCTTCAAAGTTCAGGATTTCCGCTCCGAATTCCCCGCAAGCCCAAGACCCTTTGACTAAAATCTGGCTTCGATTACAAAGGGATCCGTAAGATGAGTTAACATAGATGCCTTATTGAAAGGCTGTGGGGATACATGGGGTACAACTGCATATTGGGCGAGAGGTCTTTGCTGTACTGCTCGATGGTTTGGGCTCAGAAGCTTCTTGTTTCAAGAAGCTGGGCAGCTGCGTCTCTGAGGCTTCTGGGGAAAAACTGACCCTCCCGACCTCGTGTGCGACCTGCGCAGCCTTCTGCACGGCAGCATCCACCTTCGAAAGAGCCCGGTCGGCTGATGATCGAACTTACCTTGTTCGGGTTTAATCTCCCGAACCAAAACAAGGACACGCAACGGCGAGCTGACCTTGCTGAGAGAGCCTTATTTCTGGTGACCCTGGTCGCTGTGCAAGGATCCTTTCGTCGAACTCTCGGCTCAGAAAACAGATATTCTTGGTGTCTTGGGGTGTTCAAGCAGAAGCTCTGAACACGATACCGTGAAGGGCTGTCATGGCTAAGGTGGGGATGCAGAGTTCTTCGGCGAAGGGCCTCAGCTGTGGCGCTTGCTCGCCGAACGAGCATCCAGAACCGAAGCCCCAAGGGTTACATTACACACAGCTGCTTGGATTCTGCCGCAAATGACGGACGCGAAACAAGGCCGGGCCCTAGACTAGCTAGACTAGACCCTGGGAAACTGAGAAACTGCCAAACTTCCGGCCAAAGCGACGGCGGCGGCATCGCTCATGTTCTGGGTGGCTTTGAGGCTTTGGGCTTTGGGGTTCATGGCTTCTCATGGCTTCAGGGTTGTTGCGAATGGCGTTGGGGTTTAGGCCCCTGTAGCCGTAAAGTTGGACACTCTTGGTCCTCTGTGCCCAACAGCAAATAACAGCAAATAACATGAAATATCAGATTCGTACTGTGTTCGTTTCAACTTGTTGGGGACTGAGAACGTTGGCGGATCAAGTCGCAGGATTTGGGTTCACGGACTCAGGATGTTTCATGTTGAGGGCTTCGGATTTGGCGTTCGCAGGCTCGGGTTCAGGGCTGCGGCTTCGTTGGGCTGTTTGAGGTTTGTGGTTGTCAGAACTGAGTTTCAGCTACCCCAAGGAGAGAAAACAACCGTCTTTGCTAGATATCCTTATGATGGTAATTTTTGAACAATTGCATCCCCTAGCAGCATCCGAGAAAAAACAGAACCATGCCTGAAATGACAACCCTAGACAACAGGCGGAGATCAGAAGCCCCGAGCCCGAATCCTCAGAAGGGAAGGGTAGTAGAAGTGGGGCCTTAATGTTTTGGGTAGTTCTCGAAATTAGGTTCCCTTGTTTACGCCCCACTATAGTACGACACCCTTACAAAAAGGACCCCAAAAGGGACCCTAATTTAGAGAACTGCCCATATGTTTGGCGCTGATCTTTTCTCGAATAAGCATGGGAAACTGTTAGGGGTCAGCGGTGTGGTAGCCCAGAGAGCCTTTCAGCAGGCTGAGGCTGAAACTGAGGGTTTTCTGGGATTTGGGACCTCTAGGCCCTTTAGGCTTTAGGGTTTCGGCTTTTCTTGGCTCTGGGGTCTACTGCAGCTCGACTACAGTCATGCTGTGTCAAGGCTGCTGCCAGTGTCCAGCACAAACCAACGCTAGCTCACATACAACCCCGAACCCCAAAAGCCTTCATACCCTAAACTCCCGAACCAATCCTTCTTCCCAGAGCTCTAAACACCCTCGCCCCAAACCCAAGTGAGAGCCGGGTGGCGGCTCCCGGGGAGGTGGAGACGTCCCGCGCTCTGAGGCGACCACCCCCTGTGCGGCCCGCAACCGTTGCACTGCAATTCTTCATGGAAGTGTACACGGCCCCGTCTTTTCTATCATTTGGTGCTGTGACTTTCTCCTTTCACGGGATAGTATGGTTGGAACAAGGCTTCTCTGAGCTGGAGTGCCCGAGGCTTGCCTGGTGCTTAGCTTAGGACGGTTTCAAAAACTGTTCGCTATCTGCTGGAGACTCTCTGTGGCACTCGCTGACGGCCTCTCGTCTGTGAGCCTGGTGCCTCGGACCACGGATACTTTTCATGTCAATTATCCCGAAAGCCTGGCATCAGCTGGAGCCAGAAGTGCACCAGCGCCTGTGCAAAGCTGAATTCAATGTGTGGGCAGCTGCAAACCGGGATTCGTTTGCACATTCTGTTGGATCTTGCATCTTGTTGTCGGTTGCACCTTCACCATCGTGCAGCCAGTAAGCTCTGAATTGCCAAATAAATCAAGCTGTCAAACCCTAAAAAGCGCACCCCTGAACCTTCGTGAGGATGGGTGAAAGTTTGGTCCCTAATTCTGAGTTGTGGTGCATCACGGTTTTGGGGTTTTGGTTGGACTTGGGACGCAGAGCCCAGGCATTGTGGGGGAGGGGCTATGTTCAGAGCTTAGCCACGCCAGACGTGATGCCACTGCCGTCGGGACCGACGGATTCCAGCTGCTGCTTTACCTTAGCAGAAGACTCTTGTGCGACAGTTTGCGACGCCATGTTGCATCATGCTCACCACGGCCCCTCTAAAGACTTCCCAGGCAATGCTACCGATGAGACACTCCCTTGCCTGCACCCTTGCTTCCACGCTTCTTCTTGGTTTGGCAACCTTCCAAGATTGGTAGCCTCCCAAAGTTTAATGCCTACCGAAAAACAAAAGAGACTCCGGAAGGTCCACAACCTCCCAACGCCAGCGCTGGTTATGCTATGACGACGACGACGACGAAGCAGTTGTTCTAACAAGAACAGTGGTGACAACAACATGAAAAAGACTGCGAAGAAGAATTCACAAAGCTTGGCCCAGGCACTGCTTCTGTGAGGTCCCAGATCTGGAAGTACCTGCCCGGGCTCAGGTTTCAGATGGGAAATCACAGCAAACCCGACACCTTCCTACAGCTGCTGTCTGGTTCTTCAGGAGTCAGCTTTTCTGAAATAGAGAGGCAGTGATGACAATGATGAAGAAATTTTGCTCTCCTCACCCAGAAAGCTTCCGAAGCTTTAGCTACGGCTTCGCTGCACATGTCAGGAAAAATCGAGCATCGATCGGAAAACTTCGCCTCTTGAGAATGCTCAGTATTAAGACTTCAATGCAAAAATGGCGTAAGCATTCGCGGACTTCACGGCCAAGTTGCACGTCGTTGTATTGGCCATCAAGACCTCGCGGCAGGCGCGGCCCGGCTCCTTACCCTGAGCCCTGGGAACTCTGCATTCCTACAGGCTACCAAGTCCAACTACTCGAAAAGCTGACACCAAATCCTTGTGCGAGAGCTCACCCGAAAGCCCATGCCATTAAGCAGCATAGAGGCTTCAAGAGCAAAGGACCTACTGCAAGAAGCCCTCAATACGGGAGCTCTGCCCCGCATCGCATGCGACTTTCAAGGGCTTCAGCTTGCAGCTGTCATCCTGGGGAGATCCTTCGAAAGCTGAACTCTCCGAAAGCTCGGGCGGGGAGGGCTGAGCGGCTGCTCTCAGGGCCCAGGGCGTAGCTCCAGCTGAAATCGAAACCGAGGCCCCAGCTGATGAAGCCAAAGTTCTTCTCCTTGGTTACTTGCCGTCAGTTCGAACTCCCCACAGAGTCGTCTGCGCTTGGTGTCTAGCTCTTGGTTACTGGGATTCTTGGTGGGGAGAGCCTGCTTGCCTACTTCCACGGACACTTCAGCCCGGTGTCGGCGTTGTACGACTTGATCCGTCCGACCAGCTCGCAGCCAGGGATAACCTGTTTCTCCACCTGTTCAGTTTGGGGCTTCGGGTTGAAGGTGTACTGAAGCCGAGGCATTGGCACCACGGAGTGGCCACTTCAAGACAAGGACTTCTGTGACCCAAACCCTCTACTGCCACATCCCCAAGCTGAAAATTCCAACCTCGAAGCCGTTACATCAAATCCATTTCAGTCTGGCCGAGTGCTTCAGCCCTCCCATCCCACGAAAGTGCAGTCAATGCGCATAGTTACTCGTAGTCGTCGCAGCGTACAGATGATGATGATGATGATGATGATGATGATGTCATGAAAAGGAATAGTAGTAGCAGCAGCAGCAGCAGCAGTACCCGCAGCGGCGGATTTGGTCAAACTGCTTGCAAGATCACTCGCTTCCTGCTATCATAACATCTTCATCCTCACTCACCCTCAGCTTCCGAGGCGTGGTCAAAAGGATCCGCTTCCCGCCTTCGGCGGAGGCCCCTTTCCCCAACCTTTGCCGCCGTAGTCGCCGTAGTCCATCGGCCTCGAGCCGCTCCAACAGCATTAAACTTAAGGGGTTAAGGCTTTGGGGTGGGGTTTGAGGGCCTAGGGCTTTGGTGGTTTGGGGGTTGGAGGCCTGTCAAAGTTCAAACGAATCACAACCCGAACAGCGTGTTCGCATTTATCGAATAATCCGCAGCGTTTCGATTCGAACAGTATCACAGCTTGTCATCACCCTGTCCAGATCACGGACCAGCTGCTTGCAATGTTGTCAGTGATATTCTATGGTAGAACGACTGCTGTCAGAATTGCTGAGTACCATCACCCAATCTGTAAGAAATATGCTGAGATAGAGTGGAAGAGTCCGCATAGCATATAGTCGTGGCAGGGGGGTTGTGGGGGCAAACCTGTGATTCTCGCGCGAGACTGGTGACATCTCAAATCATAGAACCAAAAGTGTATGTGTATGTATATACATATATATATACACACACACATATTTTTGTATTTATTTATCCAGAAAGGTACGCCGTGGAGGGGGTATATTTATATAATTACATATATATATATATATTCTTCTGTTTAGGTGTCGTAACAGCTACCTGAACAACGCCAGGTACCCTATTTCAATGAAGTTCACTTTTCAACACGAATCCCCCTGAGCATTTTATGAAAACACTGCATTGCAAGCCAAGCGGCCCCATGCCCCAGTAGTCCCATGATGGATCGTAATCCTTGGGCTTGGGTCGCTGGTGCCAGGCGGATTAAGCCACTGGCACTGGGAAACAAGGTTGCAGTATTCAAAGTGATCCATAGCGCAGAGGACTTTTCAGGTTTTTAGGCTTTGACATTTTTGAAGCCGTAGCAAGAGAGACAGACGAGTTCTTCCCGGATTGCAACGGAATGACGCACCTAAGCCCTAGAGCCTTGAACACCCAACACCACCCTTGACACCACAACGCAAAAGGGGGGGGGGGTCAAGCAGGCAGCAATGTCGAATCGACAGTTTTAGGCATGTGTGACAGGTACTTGCAATTCTGCGGAAGCTTTGGGAATCTGACATCTCCGTGACTCCGTGTCACCAAACTTAGAAACTAAGGCTCGTCACGAACTCACTTTATCCGATAGTGCACTACTGCAGTTTGCTTGCCATCCTGATTCCGCTTAGTAGAATACTACCGCGAAGACAACAAAGGCCAAATACCGCAATGCCCAGAAGATACATCCCGTGTCAAAGGTCTTTGACGGATCAAACATCTGATTCGGATTGGGGTTTAGGGCTTCGCATTTCTTGACTTCAACCTGTACTGACTGAAAGCTGCTGGAGTTTGGAGCTTACTTCTACTTGACAGCGCTCACAGCGAGAATTCTGCTGCTGGTAGCTTGGCGACATTCCACTAGCGCACAACCCTAAACCCCTACACCCTAAACCTTAAACCCTAAACCCTAAACCCCTAAACCACAGAACCCGACACAAGTCTAGACCCCAAAACTCTGAAGCTCTGACCCAAGATGTTATGCACCCCCATGCGTGAAACCCCCTCTCCAACCCCCAAACCCGAACACTGATACTTCTGGGATCCCCGCCATACCTTTGCCCCAGCCTGGCCGGGGGCAAGCAACGCTTGCGAAGGGACTCAATTGATGGGGTTTCCAGTACTGTAGGCAAGGCTAGTGTGAGTGGGTACTGCCTCAGTGCTACAGTGAATTGCGTGGGGCCTCCTCCTGCCACCTCCCTCTGAAACCCCTCCCTTTTGCCGGCGCAGATTCGGACGAGGTGAACGCAAGCTCGGCAGAGCCGTTTGAGCGGTTTGGTGAATCTTCTTCCTGCCCCTTGTGGTTCGCTCCTCTGTCTCACATGATTTAGCCCCCTTCCAACGGACTTACCTTTTGCATGCTCCAACCCTTGACAACGAACGGTTTGCTGCTTTTTGTGCTTATCCTCAGATGCTGCAGTCCCTTACATAGTCTCTTTCGAGCGGTTTCCTGTTCTTCCTCGGATGTTCAAATCCCTTTCGAGCGGGTTGCTGTCGGTTTCGCAAATGCTCTAATCGCTTTCGAGCGGACCTGCTGCTGTTTCTCAAATGCTCTGGTCCCTTTCGAGCGGTTTGTACCTGCCTCACGACTTTCGAGCCTCTTTCTCACGTGCTACAGTCCATTGCGAACACAGCGTTGCTTTATTTCGTACTTGCTCCGGTCCCTTTCGAGCGGTTGGCCGCTCGCTCTCGGATGCCATAGTCCCTCTCGAGCGATTCCCTGTTTTTGTCAAATGCGCTACACTAAAGCGGCTTGCTGCTGTTTCTCACAGGCTCTAGGTTTTTTTTGCACGGTTTGCTGGCATTCTCAGATGCTCGAGTCACGGATCGCATTGTAACAGTTCGGCGCTCCCTTCCAGCCGTTTGCCTGACTGGTTTGCTGCTCTCGCTCTCGTCCCTTTCGTTCGGTCTGCCGCCCCTTCTCAAATTCTCTACTACATTTCGACTGGCTTGCTGCTCTTGCTGCACTCTAATGCCTTTGAGCGGTTTGTTGCTCTTCCCAGAGCGGTTGCTGCTCTTTCTCGGATGCCTCGTCCCCTTCGACTGGTTTGCTGCTCTTGCTCTAGTCCCTTTCCAGCGGTTTGCCGCCCCTTCCCAACGTCTCTAGTGCATTTCGGCTGGCTTGCTCTAGTTTCTTTCGGGCGGTTTACTGCCGTTCTCAGATGCGGCTGCTGCTCTCTTTTGCATGTTCTCGTCCCTTTCGACTGGCTTGCTGCTCTTACTCTCGTCCCTTTCGAGCGGTTTGCCGCCCCTTCTCAAATTCTCTGGTACATTTCGACTGGCTTGCTGCTCTTGCTCAAGTCCGGTTGCTGGTGTTGCTTCGGTGTTCTAGTCCTTTTGGACTGGTTTGCTGCTGTTGCTCCAGCCCCTTTTCGAGCGGTTTGCAGCCCCTTTTCAAATTCTCTACTACATTTCGTCTGGCTTGCTGCTCTGGGCTCCACTCTCATCCCTTTGAGCGGTTTGTTGCTTTTGCCAGATGCGGTTGCTGCTCTGTTTCGGATGCTTGGTCCCTTTCGACTGGTTTACTGCTCTTGCTCTAGTCCCTTTCCAGCAGTTTGCCCCTTCCCAAAGTATCTAGTGCATTTCGCTAAGTCTCTTTCGGGCGGTTTACTGCTGTTCTCAGATGCGCCTGCCGGTCTCTCTTGGATGTTCTTGTCCCCTTCGACTGGTTTGCTGCTCTTGCTCTGGTCCCTTTCGAGCGGTGTGCCGCCCCTTCTCAAATTCTCTAGTGCATGCTGCTCTTGCTCTATTCCCTTTCGATCGGTTTGTTGCTTTTCTCAGATGCGACTGCTGCTCTTTTTCGGATGCCTGGTCCCTTTCGACTGGCTTGCTGCTCTTGCTCCGTCCCTTTCCAGCGGGTTTTGCCGCCCCTTCCCAAAGTCTCTAGCGCATTTCGACTGGTTAGTTGCTGTTGCTCTAGTATCTTTCGAGGAAATTATTGCTGTTCTCAGATGCGGCTGCTACTCCCTCTTGGATTTTCGAGTCCCTTTCGACCGGTTTGTTTTTTTGCTCCAGTCCCTTTCGAGCGGTTTACCGTCCCTGCTCAAATTCTCTAGTACATTTCGACGGGCTTGCTGCGCCTGCTCTAGTCACTAGTCTCTTTCCAGCCCCTATTGATTGGTTTGCTGCTCCTGCTCTAGCCCGTTTTGAGCGGTTTGCTGCTCTTGGTCAGATGCTCTAGTCAGTTTTGAGCGCTTTGGTGTTTCTTTCCTGATGCTCTGTGGGCTTCCTGGGAAGTGGGGCAAGAGACCGAAGATGGTGCAGCGCAGCGACCAACCTCATTCACAAACCCGCGGTCCGCCATATCCCAACAACGCACTCTCGGATTTGCATTGAGAACCTTTTCTGAACCCCAGGGGTGGGTGTCTTAGCCAGGTTCTGACATTACCCTAATGGGAAACCTAACTTCGAAATTTCTTCGGAGCCTTTCGGGCCGAGCATGTCCGGGGTGATGCCGCCCGGGGAGGAGCCGTCACCCGCAAGAACCTCAGAGACGAACGTACAAAAGGAATTTTGCCGAGGGCGCAAACCTGCATGCTTAACCGGGGAGTTGCAACAATCAACTTATGGAGGTTTGGGGTCCAACTTGGATGCTGTTGACAGAGTCGCGGGTTGGCGTGGGCCGCTGGGATTGGGTGTCGGTGTGAGTCATGTGAGGATTTGGGATTGCCTCGATACAGCACCCGACCGGGATACATCCGAAGGGGAGTAGCTTCTCGTCGGCACGTCTGACATCTTACTTACTTCCCGTCCGTGAGAATCACACGGACAAGCCGCAAGCCAGTTTTCAAGGATCAAAGGACTCAGCAGGTCGGTAATCATTGGCGCTAAACGCAGTCGGTTCTAGTTCGGGCTCTACGTGCCCCTGTTCAGTTTGCATTATTCATAGCCCTACTTACCAAGCTCTCTATACTCCCTTGAACGGAGCTTGCAACTCTTTCGACCGAGGCGCTATCTCGCGAGCCTGCCATCCTCGGGACTTTGCACGGCTGCAGGTCGGCAGTTTTCAATGCTTCAGGCGGCTTTCCGAATCTCTGCGGCCTCTGAAGTTTGGGCCAATGCTTTGTCAGAGATGCTACTTGCCTGGTTTCTGGGGCCAAAGAGTCGGCTCTCCGTCTGCGCGTAGACGGTGAACCACACCACGGTGCCCACCTGGCTGGGTGGATCGTTTGGAAGCTTAGCACCCAACTCCGAAGCCTTGCATAGCAGAGCTCTGAGGCCTCAAGGTGGTGGGTCCTACATGGCTTCGGGCTGGCGATACCACCTGTAGCCGAACCCCTCTTCGTGCAAGGTTGGGATAGCTCGGCTTCGAGTCGGGATTCAGGGCTGGTCTATCCAGACTGCCGCGCAGGTCCAAACACGCCCGCAGCGCCGCGCCCATCTCCTCGCATCTCTTCTGCGCATCGTGGCCTACATCACCTGGGTGAGCCAATAGAACGAGTCGAAAAGGTTGTTGGGGCACGTTCCCCAAGAAATCGTCCAGGAATGTCAAGGTTCGAGACTGCTTCCATTTCATCGAAGCTCCCATACTACGCTGTGGGGGGGGGTTTTATGTGATGCTACATTTCTTAAGCGCTGGGGCCCTAGAAGCTCAAAGCCGATCATTCTTCAATGCCCGAACGTCACGCAAACGAAACAAACCGCATCTCAACACAAGTCCAACCAACAACACCTCTATCACCCCAGAGAACAAGGGCTTGAGCTGTTGCCTCAACAGTACCTTCAACCTTAATTATCTTAATTCGCAGCGTTTCTGAGTCCAGGGCGGCCCTGGAAGTAGATGTCCACCGGATTTCCGGTGCAGTTAATGAAACCTCTTCTCGTTTCAACTGCCGGGCAAGGGGGGTGCTGGCTTCTGGGTACGGAGTTTGGTTTTTAGGGGTCGGTTGCGTTGACTATGACTGGGGCGTCAGGAAACTGTGAGAGTGTTGTGGGATATGTTGAGGCAGTGTCACGTTATTGGAGGCTCATAGTTCTCAGCTGTATCAAGTTTCGAAGGGGCTTTAAAACATGATTCGAGGAAAACCTCATAAGTGATTCCGATCAGGCTTTGCCATGTAGATGCTGCTGGCTCTTCTCATCCGCTTTGTTCTGCTGCATAGAAGAACTTCAGAGTTCAGGAATTGAAATTCGAAGTGAAGGTTTAGGGTATAGACGTAGGCATATGGGTCTCGATTAGAGCTTCATGCGCACGATGCCAGGTAAAGGACTTTCCAGGGAATGCCGAGCATGGACCTAGACCTTATTATGAAATCGAAAGTCTGGGAACGCAACAAACGAGCCATGAAAGACTCAATTTATTCAGGGACCGGGAGTAGCGGGTCGTATCTTTAGCTTTGCGGACGGGCGTCCAAAGCCTTTGTGGTCGTAGAAGCACCTGGGAAACCAGCGTCCCAAAGCTCCGAGCAGCGACACCGTGTGGACTTCATTGCTTACACTGCTGGCTTACATTGTAAAAGATGTTGCTAAAGTTTTGAAGGAGGTTTGCAAAGGAGGCTTTCGAGGCTTTTTGGAACCGTAGGAACGAGGCTTCTCTCAGCTTGACGCTCGGTGCAGTGCAGTGCTTATGAGGGCTGGCACGCACCGAAGACCACTCTGCGGTGCTGTGCTTATGCAAGGAACCCGGGCACCGCTCGCAACCCAAGATAATCCAAACCCGCTCTGCATGTGACACGTATACGTATGACTGAAGCAGTAGATCCGAAACCTGAACATCAACCCCAAACCATAAGCCCTAAGCCCTGAACTTAAACCTCAAACCCACAACAGTAGTGCTCGCAGAACAGTAACTGCAATCCACTAATAGAACTAGTAAGACTGGTAGTACTATTGCTGCTGCTACTACTACTACTACTCCTCCTCCTCCTGCCGCTGCTGCTGCTGCTGCTGCTACGACGACGACGACGCCTCCAGCACTAGAAGGGACAGCCCTGTACTGCACCCCCCGCCAAGGCACCGAATCATGCCCGCGAGTTTCATCCCATCCTCAGCTTGTTGCTGTGGGGTGTTGAGAGCGTATGATCTTTGGGCAGCCTGGCTTCGGGGCTGTTTCGGATTTGTTCAAGCTTCGTAGCCTCCAGTGGCCAAGTCTGGAGCCCCACTTTATTCCTGAAGCCCTTAATCCTTGTATCCGAAACGACATTGAGCTCCTTCCATGAAACTTGAGGCACTTGGCAGGCTTTTGGGATCCCGTGCGGCTGCTGATTGAAGCCTCGACCTACACTTACATTACCACAACCTAGGCCTTCAACTCCAAGCCGTCTCCAAAAGAACAAAGCAAGCACGAATACGAAAGCCAAGACTTGAAGTGCTGCAACCGGGCCTAGCACAAGGTAGAAAAGACCACGAACACCTACAACAGTTTCAAGCTCTACATGGCCTCAATTCCACAAACCAACCGCTGCCCAGGGTGCCAGCATGTTGACGCCAGCCTCTAGGATGGTCATATTCCTGGCGCAACAGGGTTTACATCGTGTGCGTACATGTACATATGTACATATACACCTATGCATACTCTATACACCCAGACATGTAAATATAGAGAGTGCCACGGAATACGGGCCCGTGTTTTCCGATTAAAAACATGCATTTTCTCGACTTTTTTATGTTGTTTTCTGGAGAGTGCCACGGAATACGGGCCCGT
>CAJNJA010048974.1:0-25944 GCA_905231915.1 Symbiodinium necroappetens | reverse complement strand
ATGTTAGTATTATAATATATATATATTATATATGTATATTATATATATATATATATTATTGTTATTGTTTTAGAGAGAGGGAGAGAGAGAGAGAGAGAGCGGCAGCCGACGTCTGCGGCCCCCGGGACAGACGCCGGCAGACACCATGGGACCAGTGGGGGAACAGACATGATGGCAGGGCTCAGCGATGGTAGAACACTACGGCGAAGCCAGACCCAACGACTACAGCCAGCAACCGCTGCCACACCTGACCGACCCCCCGCGGCTACCCCCCTCGCACAGATGCTGCGAGACGGCAGACAGATACCCAAAACCGGTGACAGCAGCGACAGCAGCAACAGACAGCAGCAGCAGCGCCCGGTCCCTCCACTCCATGACGATTGGGGAGAGCCGCCCACCACCACAACCACGTCCACTACCACTACCAGCACGACCTGCTCCGAACAAGCCGAGCACCCGGACGCCACGGGAACCCGTACCCAGCACCATCGACAACGCCGACACAACTCTCACACATCCCGCAGCCAGCACAGCCACAACAGCAGTGGAACCGCGATCCACTAACAGCCAAACAGGAACGGAACGCATTCGTTCATGGCAGCGGGTGGAACAGAGCCTCGTCGAAATCTGCAGACTGGCAAGAGAGGGTGATGTCCCCGATAGCAGGGGAATTCAAGCGCAGGCGGAACACGCCCTGCTGAACCTACTCGTCGACACGCAGACAGCCGAGGAACTGAGCGCAGAATCCCCCCCCCTAGGGGGGGAACAGCAGATGCAAGACATCGCCGTAACAGCAGCAGCGGCAGTGCAAGGGCTCCGACACTTGCGCAGCATTGCCATGGCGTCCCGCGACAACCCCAACGTTGACCTATCCTATGCCCATGTTGCACCACACGTGGGGGTCGTGGTCGCATGGCTGAACACTATGGCAGCGGGGGATGTTCGCATACACGCCCAGTTGCCTCCCCTTCTCACGCCACTTCGGGAAGTACTCAACATGATCCTGGAGGGGACCGTGACGAGCCCGGCGTGGAATAGCTTGATTTCTGTCACGGAAGCGCTGGAGAGGGTGATATCTCCCTGCGCGATACAACTCAGCGGGGAATGTGCCCAGTCCAGCGGAGACAGAGCTCAGATGTCAGCCGAACAGGTGAACTCTTCCAGCGCCGGGGGACAGGGAGCAACATGGTCAGATGACCTGGACACACTGCGGGGACTACTCCGACAAGCTGAGACGTGGCCGGTGGACGCATTGCAAATGTTCCAGGACCTGGCTATGCGGCTGGTTCGGGGAACCGCACGCCGAACCGCCCCTGAGGACAGAGGACTACCCACAAGAAGCGCATTGTGGGACACGCACTGGTGGGAGAACGAGCGCCACCATGGCCTGGGGGACGCGAGCCGCTCTTCGCTTGCAACCTCACCGCGGGGACCCAGTGCGAGAAGGCCGCGATCCAGCTCCTCGCACAGATCCTCCTCGGCAAGCCACCGACGCCGCCGCTTTCATGCTGCACACGCGGGGGAGTGAGATCGCACAACGCCACCCAGGTGCATAGTGAGGGGGAGATGCATACACAGCCCGGGGGATTTGCCTCTGGAACCTGGTTTTTGTTGCAATAGTGTGACTCGTGTGACTTGTTGCCTACGTCTCAAACCTGATGCCCCGCAGAGTGCAGACCCCTGGGATAGTACCGAAACACAGTGTCGGAAAGAAAGCTGCAGCCCAGGGGAACTGTTGTTCAAGTTGACTTGTTAGTTTAGTTCTGTGCTGCCTATAAGCGCCTGGGCCTCAGCGAAGCTGTAGTTTACACAGTGTAGAGCGAAAGCCGGGGACTATTTCGGAGCCTTGAAAACCGTTGGTCTTCGTCGTACCCCTTTTGAGAAGTTGTGTAGCTAGCCTCCGTGTGCACACCTGTCTGTCTTCCTGGAACGGAGCTCCGATCAGTAGAAAACCTCGCTGTTTCGCAAGGTGGAGGGGACCTGTGCAGTACTGTTTTCAGCTTGGTAATACTGGCCTATAGTGCACTGCAGACTGTCTCCTCCTGGCCCGGGCCTCAGCCGTGTGAAACTTTCTTTGAAAAGGTGGGGAACCCAGAGCAAAGTTGTCCACTGCTGCTACTTAGTTGTCTTGATGTTGTGTGTATCGTTGTACTCGTTCGCTTGCTCAAACCAAGAAAGGGGAACCCACCTTTGCCGCAAACCTGAATGGTGTCCGAAGCATGCCTTGCAGTAGCCATAGCAGGGGGAAGTTGCCTCTCATTCATTGTCAACTTGTTCACCATGGCCTTTGACCTTGCTTTGACAAACATACCCTGCTGTGGTTACAAACATCGATCAGGGGGAGTCTGGAACTAAACACTGCCGAAACCCGTGGCATCCTCTAAGGTGTGTGATGTTATTTTCGGGGCATGACTTTGACCTACCTGCTCGCTGTTTTTCGGTACGGGGGAAGCCACCGGGACGGGGGAAACTCACCAGACACCCGCCCTGAAGTCGAACTGGTACGTACAGTAGTCTCCCCGAAAGCCCCACACAAGAGGTACGGGGGGCCCTATGGGCCGGGGAGCTTCGCACGCTCCCTTTACCTGAAGGAAGAAGAAGAGAGAGAGAGAGAGAGAGAGAGAGCGAGCCAAACTCCAAGGCGTGCACACACAAGTTCAAAACAGGTGTCCCAAAGTAACTGAGCTGAGTCAAGTACCGGGGGACAAACATGCCAATCATCGTAACTTGTGTAGACTTCGATACTTTGACTGCCATGAAATGTGGGGGGCCAAATGGCCGGGGGTCTGACACGCCCCCCTATGCCATGGGGAAGAAGAGAGTCGAACTGTGTGACTCCACTCTGAAGTCCCCCCAGCGCACGGATCCGGGGCGCTCGCGCTGTACCTTGGCTGGGCCGTGCTGAAAAAGAGGACAGGCACAAGCCAGGACCCCAATTCCAAGGAAAAAGAGGCGGAAGAAGAAGAGAGACGAAGAGAGTGTGGCGAGTGGTGTTGGCGTTTGCTGTGCCGGGAACCAATGCTGCTGCTGCGCCCAAGCCCATCCAACATACACTGAAAGCCAGTTGGGGTTACGCACAGTGCAGGGCACGAGGACTGCTCGCACCTGATGCCAGGAAGGAAGAAAGTGCGAGCGAGCGGAGGGAGGGAAGGAGTCCAGAGTATGAGCGAGTCCCGTCAACAGAGGGCATGTCTCCAGGCCGGGGTTCCTATGGCGAAAGAAAGCCCGTTGAGCCGAACAGACCAGAAGCAGTTGTCGGCTTCTCTTCCTTGTGCCTTTTAGGGGAAGAATGATATGAGGACGGCTGGCGAGAGCTCGCGAGCGAGAGGGCTAATCCGGGATGTGCACTGGCGCGTTCGGGTTGACCGACCCCTCTGAACCGGCAGCAAGAAGGCAGTGTGAGAGGCAGACATGTTTGGCACGGACGGTCATGCCTCAGCCTTCCTTGAAAGGGCCTAATTGGCTGCACGTGCGCTCAAAGTGCCGATGAGCAAATGCGCATCCCAGGTTACCAAGCTGACGCCGCTGACTCCGGAAGTCATTAGCAGACAGGCAACGATGAATGCCCCCAGGCCAGCATGAAGAGTGGAATACGTGCGGAATTGGATAACAAAGGCGAAAGTCAAGAGGCCGACAGTTTGAGATCCAAGGTTGGCACTATCGGCCATGTTGCCCACGGAAAGTCCACTGCAGCTTGACTGCATGAGGCCACAGTGACTTGGTTTTTGCGCTCGTTTCAACGTTTGCCCAGGTAGTGAAAGGCCTTTCTGGCACGCACACAGTGAAATTCAAGGCGGAGAAAGAGCGTCGCTTGTCACAGACTTCGGGTGACTCGGGTCTGCTTTTCGGGATCAGAATTTCGAATTTCTGTTGACTAGACATTGTGAACTTTGTGTATTGCAAGCTTGCCAGCTTGCTTCAGATGTCAGAGCGTTACCGTTTGCATGTTCTTTCGTGTGACAGCTCACAAGAAAGCCGCGCGCCTGGCCCTGTGCAAGGTAACATTACCATCAAGTTGGGCTACGCAAACGCGAAGATCTACAAGCGCGATCCTGGAGAAGGTGACCAGGACCTGGGCTCCCACACGACACCCCCCCCTGACCGGAGGTTCCCTCTAAAATCCAGCCTTCGCCTGCGGACGAAATGACATGTGCCAATGAAGGAAACATCAAAGATTTGCAGGACCATCCCTACTGGTCTGCTGGCAGTTCCACGCCAGATGTCGTCGACGACATGAGGCGGAGCCACTCGAGAGAAGCTTGCGCGACACACCCATACATGGAGAAGATGCCACGGAGCACTGGACCGTGCCATGTATGTAAATTGAATTTAATGCCAATATGCAGTCTCCCCCGCCCCCACCCCCCCCCCCCCCCCCCCACTTCCCGCACTTAAGACAAGACCGACGCGACGACATGTCCGCGGATGATATTGACTGAACTCCACTGGCCTTCCACTTGGTTTGGATCAGGCTGGTTCGCCATGTTTCATTTGTGGACTGCCCCGGACACGTTCCTTGGATTTGCAAGGGGAAGTCATGCGAGCAAACGTCACCGGAGTCCGAGTCGCTGCATCAGTTTTAAGAAGATCGCGGAGGGCTTCCTGATAGGATGTGCATGCCTAGCAAATTGGTCGGCAGAACTTCGCCCAAGGATATTCTCATGGCCACGATGCTTAACGGAGCTGCCGTCATGGATGCAGCGCTCCTAGTTATTGCAGGACTGGCCGACGTGCGAGTTCCCTTCAGGTGGTGCAACCTTTCCCGTCGTAGCAGTCAGTTTTTTTGATATTCAATCGTTCTAGGGTGGAGTTCGAGTCTACTCCTATCTTATCCACATGCATGTATCCCTGCAGCAGGAAACGAGACGTGCCCACAGCCCCAGACTTCCGAACATCTTGCAGCAGTGGCATCTCGCTTGGCAGATTTTGTGGTTCTATGCCTTGGCAGCGTGCCACTGAATCAGCGAGATAATTGTCGGTCACGAGATGGGTGAATCTGTCGCAGGTGTCCGTGGCCAGCACCAGGTACCAAGATTACGATTTAGTTTTTGGATGTATGTGTTCGCAAGGAAATCATGCGGCTGAAGCACATCATCATCCTTCAGAACAAGGCACAGATGCGGGTAGCACACTGTGGGTCTGCACAGCAGGGGTTGTATGTGCAAGGATTTGGCGTACCACTAATGTCCGATGAAACAGCCTCTGGTAGCCTCCAAAGGCTTCCGTTCACACCCGGGAAGCTTGGGGCCATGGCTGTACCCTAAAGTGCGAAGCACAAGCCCAAGGCCCAAGTTCAAGAGTCCACAAGTTTCCAACTCCATTCTCTTCCCTGAGCTCCGTGGTTTTCCAGCTTACATCCAGGTCGAGCTGACCAAGCAGCAGGAGGCCGAATCCAGGTATGAAGAGATCAAGAAGTTTGTGGCGGGAACGGCAGCAGCTTCTCGGCCAACGAGCTTAGGATCTATGTCGACGTCGGAGTGTGTTCTGTGAGCCCTGGACGTTCTGCACGTCTCCACCTCAGGACAGTTCGCCAATCATTCCCATCAGCCACTTGGGCAGACTTTCAGATGCTTGGTGCCACCTTGCTTGATCCTGTGGTGGTTGGACTAGAGGCCTAGTTCTTCTTTCAGAGGCCTGTCGCACGAGTCCTATTCTTTGTGCATGCAGTCGGTGCCCAGGTGCTGTCTTGAAGTACAACCTGGACGTGATTTGTGACTTGCACCAAAGCCATGCCGGTGTACAAGGTTGATTTTGTGACAGCCCATGACTTCCATAGTTGCGCAGCAACGAAACCGCCCAGACGTTTGCAGAGGCCTTCGAGCTAGGGCCAGGGCATCGTCCCGAAAGGGTCTGACCCGGCTTGTCGAACTCCGATTTGACGCTTGTGGCCGCTCTCATCCGAAGCCAAGGTGAATACTTGTGCACGCAAGTGCCGATTCCACCCCGGGACTTTACGTCGATGCCGGTTATGATTATCATCCGATCCTTCGACGTCAACAGGCCGACAGACATCGAATCCAGATCTCTGCGGATGAAAAAAGTACTAGTATCGAGGCTTTTGGTGCACAAGGAAGGCTCTGCAGTCTGTTTGCATCAGTCAACTGTCGCCGACTGCATTTGGAAACAGCCCGACATAGTGACCAGTGCGCAGGGCCCTGGCTCACGAGCCTGGATGCCTGAAACCCCTGTGCACAGGCCGGGTGAGGAGGTGGCCAACCTGAAGGGAGGTGTCGCCGGCGGTTCCATCCTGAAAGGGGCTTCTCGGTCGAGATTTGCCCTCAAAAAGCTCTACGCCCCATTTACGATTCCTTTTGAGAGGCATGCAGACCTGGTCACATCTGAGGTCTTGAAAATGGGCGATGAAATCGCAGCTTGCTTACTTCATACTACATCGGTACCGACATCCCCGGCCGAAGCTTCACAAATCATCTAAGGAGATTAGGCCTGGCATCGTCACCAAAGACTCAAGCTCGGACAGCGTCCAGTGCCGTCCGATCCGCTCGCGCCTCTCGGTGTTGGCAATTTCATGTTTGTGTAGGTGGGGGGCGGGGCGGAATGTGGGTGTGTGTCTGCCGCCTGTCTATGTTTTCGTGCGAGACTGTCATGACGAGTGAGCGTCGGCGATAGCTTTCACGTTTTCTCGGCTCCTGTATGTGCTGGATCCAAGGGATTATGTCCCTGCTTGCCGAGCAGAACGCGCTCCAGTTCGCAGTGCCGGGAGGCCTCATTGGAGTCGGCACCAAGATCGACCCAAAGCTGACCCGCGCCCGGTTCGGCAGATGGGGTTTCGGGCTCCGGATCTCAACGAAAGCGAACAGTCCTGGACTTCTCGCGCAGACGACGGCGACAGCGAGTCAAGTTATCTGACCGAATCCCAGGCAAGCCTCACATTTGGTATGCTGCAGCCTTCCCAGGTGCAGACAAGCTTGTGGGGCATGTGCTCGGACATCCAGGCAAACTTCCAAGCCGCCGGGCTACAGACCATAGACGACAAGACAGATGCAAATACTCGCAGCAAATTTCAGCAATCCTAGCTACCGCCGCATGTGTGCGGTCGTACATAAACCCTTAAACCCCTTGCCGACTTCGCACCATGAACCTCGCCTGGCATGTCCGAGCTGGGAGAGCGTAAATCCTACAGGCCACGGGCCGCACGATTCTGTTCCCGCTAGCTAGCGGGTCCTGATAAGTTGTGCAGACTGCAGACATGGGAGCCCAGGCATCTACATTGAGATCGAGGCCGCGGCAGCAAGTGTTCATCAGTTTGTTCACCCCTAGCTCCATCCCTTGTGCCAGTGCGTGCAGTCGCTATTCAATCCTGAAACCTCCTGCAGTCTCGAGGTCAAGTTCTATCTCCTGCGACGACTACTAGGAGTCAAGACGGATGGCGATGGCAAGGCACAGAAACAGCGAGACCTTCAGGATCACACATGAACTGGAATTAATCGACTGCAAACCGCAGGGAAGCATACCTTTAATCGATGTGTTAACAATCGTAGCTTGTTTTCGGCATCCGTATGCTCAAAGCTACTGGTGACAGCGCATGCGCGCCTACCGCTGACCAGGTCGTTCTCCTTGTCACTACTCAAATTAAAGTGCCATGTGCGAATCGCAGCAGTGTGCAGTTCCTGGAGGCTGGGAAGGTGGCCAAGCTCAAAAAGGGCGAGATCCTCATGGTCGCACGGCTTGACTGAGAAGTCGGACTGGATTGAGCGTGAATCGCTGACACCTTTTGAGATCTTTCTCTGTGCAACCCGAGCAAGCCCATCTCAGACAGCATGAAGCAGCTGCTTCTTAGGTGAACATTGGATCTACCGCAGCAGGCGGAAGAGTGCACCGGCGCAGTTTGAATGGAGTTGCCACTGCATGCCTGCCAACTGAAATTGTCAGAACGTCACACCATAGCTGCCAGAACACTGCAGCAGCCAGGTACTGGGCATCAAGGATGACAATGACTACGCCAGAATCACCCTGACACATCCTGCAGCTTGCCCACAGTATTTATTGAGTCTATCGCTGGCCGAAGTCAAGTAACAAAGATGGTAGACAAAAGTTACAGTGCACATTCGGAACTGAGTGTGCCCCGTCTTCTCTCACAAAACAGAACTATATAGTGCATGCAATGACTGCTACTTGTAATTGGCAAAGTTGAGACATTAAGAAAGGAGTTGCAGACCTGAAAGCGAGGTGTGCACACAGGAGGGCGACAAGGTTGCCCTCAGCCGCAGGACAGTTGCGCTGGCCATAACTTTCGAGCTGGCATCAGCTACCGCAAAATGCTACAAATGTCGGAACTGCTCGTAGTTTGCAGAATCCTCTAGTGCCTCAGAGCTGCTCAATAGAGCCACGAAAACATGTCTGCATTCGTGCACTGCCTGCAAGCATAGTCAGCTCCGCGATTGTGACACATGGCAGTTCACCATTGTGTATGCTCCAGGATTGACAAGCACTGGCGTCTCATTGGCTGGGGCACTATTGCCAAGGGTTCGACCATCAAGCCAATGAGTTAGAGATGCATTGCGCCCCCCGAATGTTAGTGGATCTTGGGCATTTCTGCAGCAATCTCGAAGGTGACCTTGATGACATGCAGGTTTCTTCATCACTATGCCTCCACGAAGAGTGCTGCAGGTTTGCCAGGATTGCAGTTGAAACTCTGCATTCCACCATTGTGTCAGACTCCATGAAGGAAGCCGCCTCTCCGAGGTTACCGAATCTGCCATCATGGCATATGATGTTCATTACCCTTTTGCTATAGTCATACTATCTTATGATATACTATGGTGGATTAGGGTAATAGTATATTTGTCTAGGCACAAGCTTAGCCCGGCTTCCTGGGCCACAGGAGCTCTCTGTTGCGACATGCAGTGTTGCGGCTGTTGCGGTGTCGTCACCGTGCAGTCGTTTTTGTGCTCATGTGGAGATGTAGCACGTCTGCCCCGCCCAACCTTACTGAACAACAGTGCGCAGTGCGGGTGCTAGCGGGCGGCAGCAAGCTGGGTGTTTTGAGCAGCTCACCGCGCAGTGGAGCTGTCTGTTTAATGCCGAGGTCAGCAACGCTTCCGTCACGCGGGTGTGTCACGGCTCTCTTGACGCTTCCTCAGCCCGTCCGTCGGGTGGATTTCGCTTGCCTCACCCACCAGCCCCGTCCCTTCTGCAAAATCAGATGGACGATGACTTTCACGAAGCTCCATGGCTCAGGAGGCATCCACTCGCACCACGGTTCTGGGTAGCAGCCTGGTCTGCAGCACTGCAAGCGGCCGGGGCCCATGTCGATGCCTGTTACGACTCGCGCACAGCTCTTTCACCACCTTCGAGGCCGCTCGATGTCCCCAGTCCAGCCCTGAGCCGCTCATGGAAGATGCCTGCAACGTTTTCAGGATGCCAGTAAGCTGCTAGCTGATGCTCAATAGGCTACAAGTTTTTTGAGAGCGCTGTAAGAGATGTTCGTTTGCACCAGGTTTGGATTGCACGCGGCATGGCGGAGGAAAGCCTGGCATGCCAGAAGGGACATAGCCGACAGGGAGACCTGGCAGGGAAATGGACCCCACTGACTTGCAGGCCAAGCACCACATCGCGGTGCCGCAGTCCCGCACCACCTCGCCACTGTTGGGCTCTTCCCTGCGGTCTGCGGCCACAGAGGCGAGAAAGAAGTAGTGGTTCACGGGCCTGTGCATAGTTCCCGTTCTCTGCGAGTGCTGCTCAGTGTCATTCTGAATGGCTTGCGCAGTGATGGGAGGTGAAGCGCGCACCACTGGCCCCGTTCAACTGGCAGGCATGCTGGATCTCCATGTGGATATGGCCATCGGAGACCGCCCGTACACAGATGACGGGCTCTGTCTGCTCTCACGATAGTCACGATGATTCGGGCCTCCTTCCTGGCTTGAAGCAGCTTCCCAGGTGTTCAAAATGGCTAGTTCCATCAAGGGTTGCAGATGCTTCCCCCGATGCGAAGATGATCCCGCAGACAAGAAGTGGCAACGACAAAGCAAACGACGCGTGATGCACAGGTTTCCAAGCCCGGGAAGGATGTCACCAGTCTGGCTACGCGCACGGTGAGGCCACCCTCAAGATCCGAAGAAAACCAATCGGAAAGGAGAAGAAAAGTCATTTTCAAGACATAACGTCATGTGTGCGGGCATCCACCGAGTCCATTGCTTCAAGAACAGAGCTGTGTCTTGTAAATTTCTTACTGGCAGGATGAGGATGTACGGTTGCAACTGCAGTTCGGGTTCAGGTGGGCTTCAAGGTGGTGACGGGGTGTTGATGCTGAACCATGCCGGAATGTGAGTGCAGCTTCGGATGCTAAGCTGCAGCCGCCACATAAAGAGAGTTGCCTCGTCAGCACCCGCTCGGCGGCATCCTCTGCACCATCATCTTCATCAACACCTATTGTGCCCTTGCCCAGGGCCTCAGTTCGGCAGCAGAGTCCCCATGCAGACTGCGACGCGATCGGCAGTTCATGTCTGAAGGTCAGGCATCTCACTCCCCATGACGAACGAGCAGGCCGGGTGCAGCTATGCCGCCATGTGCTGGCCATTCAGCGACGGGCACATGACTTGGCGCAGAATTTCATGAATCTCTTGTTGGCCCGGCCCGACATAAGTGGGCTCTTCTCTTGTCTGGCCGGCCACGTGGTTTACCCCATCACTTACCTGAGCAAGTCTGCTCAAGTATATGTACATTATATGTGAGTATATGCAATGATGATAGAAGTTGATAAGGCAAAAACGTACTCGGAATGATTGTGGAATGCTGTACAACGGCCGCTCACATCCGGGCAGCACAATGCCCAAAGTATCGCGCTTCTCCCCACCTTCTTATGCCTTCGTACACATGGTGAGACTGCTGACTGATTTTGAGACTAGGATGGTGCATAGCGGCCAGGCGTCAGACGTGGCTGAAGCTATCGGTGGCATCACTGCAGGCGACAGTCAGTCCATCCGATCCATTCGAGTGGCATGGGCATGTCCGAGAATTCACTCTGTCATTCACCGAACAGGCAGAAAAAACGTCCGATTCTGTTCGAGCCTTGATCTTGGGGTGACGGCATCGCCAATGCACGCACAGAATGGCTAGATGCGTACCAGGTCGCTGGGCCTAGAGCAGGACAGTCTAGCTGCACCCAGGTCCGGAAGAGGCCTTGGATCCGAAGGCGAACCTCGAGGCGGTCGTAGTGTGCCGCCTTGGATGGTGCTCCAGCCTTGGTTTGCTGTAGGAGAAGGTGGGCATGGTTGCCGGAGAGAAGCCGCTGGCAGCAGGACGCACGCCAAGTTATGGAGGACTCGACCGGACGCCGCCGACATGCAGTTCGAAATTCGGAGTTTAGCCGTTAGAAAGCACTAGCTTTACTAGTTGGTACTGCAGTGTGTAAGTAGCATACAACGAAACTGTTGGGGCAGGAGCGTGATCGCTGACAGAGCTGGGAACTACATGGCCGTGACTCAGCGGCAATGTTTTGATTTGCCGGCGCGGACAAGTTACCAGACCAAACGAAGCTTGCGCACCACGAGGGCCACGCAGCCAAGCAAGGAGTCAGTGACTCTTTGGATTCCCACAGCCAGACGCGTTGACGTTGGCATGATGGCAGCTGCATAACTAAGGCTGCATCGCAGCGCCCAAAAATGCTGCCGATAGCATCGAACTGTTTTGAGCTGCAGTTGCTGGTTGTGGCTTTTGTTCCCGACTGGGAACTTTGCACACACACCACTCCGCTGCAGCAAGGCGACACAACGACAGTGATTGGTACCTCTACAGGAAAACCAGACCGGAATCTCCATCAACATGGATTGGCATGTGCCTTCGAAATCCCAGCCCCTCAATTTATGACGTCAGAAAGACAGCTCGTGCAATGTACCTCTCACAAGAAATTCATAATTCCCATCGAGACAATGCCCGTCACGTGCGGCGTTGGCTCTGCATCGGCGCAAGGTCGCAAGGTATATTGCGCACAAGTCCGGGGTGCTGCGTGGAAAACGGGCTTCAAGGGCTGAATTGTGCATTGCAGCCGTCAGCATTCTTGAGGCAAAGCACAAACTGCGCGTGTTTTTGGCTGCCACCCTCGTTGCCCGATCTCTCTGAAACAGATAGTGCATGCTTCGCATCGGTAGCTTCTGAGGTTGGTGAACTCTGAGTCTTGCAGTTGCCCGGTTGCAAACCCCCCCCCACCCAAGCTAGCCATGGCAAGACGGAGTTCTTCGTATGCCGGTTTAGGGTTTCCGGCAGCCCAGACACCTCTCGCATTTCACCTTACGGGCGTCGGCTACTCACGACAGATCCCCATGCTTCAAAGCACCATCCCTCCGGTGCAGCGAACGTTTGGCCCAAGTGCTTGAGCCTGCGGTAGCCTCTCCAAATTGCTTTGAAAGGAACTCTCCCCACTTTCATGACCGAAGGACCGACAACGTTTCAGTACGCCTGGGTCGATGCCGACCCGACCAGTCAGTCGCTTGTTCCTTCGAGCACGTGGTGGTGGAGCCAGCAGTACACGGCTGCAGGCATTGTGAAGCACTTGGGGCATGTCATTTCATCGCAAAGCCTGCAGCTGTACATCAAACATGGGGAGGACGACCTCTTGATTCAATGCAGCTCTGCTGCTTGCCATTTCTCTCGCAACAAACGTCGCGCTTAGGGCGAATACTGCGTGTTAGATGGACAGGTCCTTCAGCCTTTTCGATCTCAAGGTGGTTTCGTCACGAGCTCTCTCCTCTGACACAACCCTCAGCTGAGGGAGTGGTCTAGGTATATGCATAGGGCCTCGTTTTGTCCTGCAAAGCCGCGAGCCATGTGCCCACAGGAAGCTTCATGTGCGATGCAGTACTTGCCGAAACTAAGGTTGCGGCAGCCTGCACGTGGCTACAGGAAGCCTTTTCCCAGGAGATTCGTTCCGGTCAAGAGGAGCAGCAACCGGCAAGATCCTCCAGCTTGGGGAGCGTCCTGTTTCTTGGACCTGTCCTTTTAGCTTGTTGTCACTGTGCTGTCTTACTGAACGTCTCCGGTAGTTTGCAAACTCGGCAGGTTTGGCGCTTGCAGCCAGCCGTCTGTGGCAGAAGACTTTGTACCCGAGAGTGGCCCGAACGAGTCTCCGCATGCAGGAGCTGAAGCCGCTGAAACTTCCAGAAGGCTCCATGATCTTGGAGATTGCCTCACGCATGATGAGACTTCAAAGCTGCAGTTTATGCACGGCGACCTCTACAGCCAGTTGGCCCGTCACAACCCCTGGAGATGGAGCTCCCTTCGAAGCCCCGAGCAGGCGGCGAAGGAGTTGGATGAGCAGCCGCGGGCACGGAAGGTCCTGCTCCGAGTGGCGTCCTCCACGCAGAGGCTGCAGAAGATGTTTCCAAGCCCGGCATCTGCTGCAGTCTGGATTCGTAGGAGATTGGTGAATTCCAGCGATCCAGCTCTGGACGAAGAACGCTTATGCGTGATATGTCTGACGCAGCCGCGCAACGTGCTGCTCATGCCCTGCCGCCATGCCGTGCTTTGCGAAGAATGCCTGGAGATCATCATGCAGCGCAGACCCAGCGAGTGTCCAATTTGCCGGAGAGCAAGCAAAAACACCTTGAACACCGTTTTGATTCTTTGATTGTTTCTGTGAGTGCCACCCATGTAGGCAGTATGCGCAAGAGACAGCAAATGCTGACAGGAGGCGTATCCAGAACCATGCGCGTGGTCGCTTCATGGACGACTATGTGGAGCTAGTTTTAGCGGCTGAGGCTCGCATGGAGCTTTCACAGCTGCAGGCCTATGAAGGCATGTACAATCACATTCGGCCTCTTATGGTCACCGGTGCCTTGCTCGCATCTGGAGCTGCAGCTTGCTTTGTGATCGCCCCTCCGCTGGCACCTGCAGTAGCACCAGCATTGCTCACCGGCGCCACTGTGGTCGGGTACTTGCCCTGGCTCGCAACCACTGTCGCGCACTTCGAGAGTGAGGACATGGCCGATTCAACACTCCAGAACCGCATTTTCTCACAGGAGGACTTTTCAAGCCCTCTCAAACTTGTAACAAAGTCGGCAGTACTCCTTGTGGCAGCACCAGTCGCTGGTGTGGTATTCTTCCTCCCCTATGGGATTTACGCCGGAGTGCTGCGTCCGCTTACACGGCTGACGCTCCAAGGGCTCGTGAGAGCTGCCTGCCTAACGCATGTCTATGTCCTAAGGCCTGCGGCTTCAATGGCGGCAACTGTCTGGGAGTTTCTTTCTGGCACAGGAAGTGCATTCGGAGATGGGTTCATGGCCTTCCTCAAGTCTCTATATGACATGGTGCTGTGCCCTCTAGGCTCAGGCTTGAAGTGGCTGGGACAGCGTTTGGTGGACGTGGCCCAGTGGACTTATCGAAGCCTGATGGTGCCGGCTTGGAATGCCACTTGCTGGTTCGCAGAAGCTGCATACGAGAACGTCCTTCTACCCAGTGCTCAGGCAGCCTGGAACGCGATTCAGGCAGCTGCTCAGGCAGCTTACACCTATGTTTTGGCACCTTCTGGGCGTGCCCTGGCTGCCATCGCAGAACAGCTGGGTGGAGTGCTGACCGTTTGCGCTGAAGGTCTGTATGCATATATCTTACTGCCCACAGGGCAAGCCGCTTGGGCTGGCCTGAAGGCATTATGCCACGGACTGGGAGCCGCTGCACATGGCACCTATGAGCACATGCTGGTCCCCGTGGCGAGTGCTCTTGCATCTGCACTGAAAGCTTTCGGTCATTGTCTGGGGTCCAGCGCAGAAGCTTTGTATGGATATGTTCTTCAGCCTCTGGGAAGCGGCATCTCTGCCTATGTCTTGGCACCTGCCGCCTTGGCCGCGCGCGCTGTTGCGGGAGCTCTCTGGCATGGAGCTGGCATGGCTGTATACGCAGTTGGTCAACTTGCACAAGTTGGCTATGCCTACGTATTGGTACCGGTCGGCCATGGCATACGGGCTACTGGCACAGCTCTTTGGTACGCATCCGGTGCAGTAGCTGCCGCACTTGTCCAATTCGCGCAGGTTGGATACTCCACTGTGATCCGTCCCTGTGCGAAGCTTGGATTGATCTCCAAATTGGCTGTTCTTGATGTCTGTGGAGTTTGTCCTTTCAGAGAGAAAGAGAACTGGATCAAGCATAAGATCCCTTCCACCACTGCAGGAATGCCATTATTGCCGTGGCCGAAGGCACCTACTCTACCGTACTACGTCCATGTGGCCAAGCACTGGCTGCCGCCGCCCAATCCGTTGGTCAGGCAGTGCTGGCAATTGCCCAGGCGACCTAGCTTCCAAGGGGATAGGTATGAACACTGAACGCATTAAACAGGCACACCAATTTTGTTGTCCTTGTGGCATAGGAAGCTATTCGAGGGCTTGGGGAAAATGTAGTCGCGTTGTCCAAATTCTCAGGTAAGCGGCCATGTGGTATATGCCTATGTCGTTTGCCCAGTCGGCCAGGTCGGCCTGACGCATTTGGAGACGCATGCCGAACAGGGTTACTGAAAGCAAATGAAGAGGAGCACGAAACACACGATTCATGTGATTCTTGACCATTTAGAACTCCGAAGACTCCGAAGTGCCAAACTGCTAAACCGGCTTGCAGCATTGACTTTGACGAGGCCAGCCAGGCTGCTCTTCTTGCAGCAAGAGAGGCAGTGCAGCAATGTCATGCAACCGCGAGAAGCACTGGTCAAACTGTCTCCTGGCGGCCTTGGTACTGTAAGACTGCATTGTGTGTCGGCAGTTCCTGTAAGAGTGAGATCCCAAAGCCGAGGTCCGTGTCACCATTCAAAGTCTAGTGAGACGCTAGGCCGTGCACCACTAGATAGCCGTGGCAGACAGGAAGACCGAAACCATGGAGTAACATTTTCCATGGATTCCAGACAGCAAGTGTAGCTCGGAAGGCTGAAGCTCTACTCGAATATATGTAACAACACTGTCCACTTGTTGCCTTGACCTGTCTGTGAGAGCCACTGCGGCAGCTTCCGGTAGTGCAGCTTCCAATGTACAGTTTGGTCCCTACTGCACTAAGTGACGCCAGTGAGCAAGACTCATGGCCGACATGAAGCTGTCAGATTGAAGCGGTTGAAGCTTGCGTTAGCTTCGCATCAATTGTTCACCTCTATGGAACAGACAGGCTTCAGATCCGCGAAGGCTCTGCACGCGAAAGAAGTCTTGCTTACAGCCAATCCTAAAGGCCTTGCACAGACAGTGGTTGACCTTGCCAAACACATTGCTGCTTTGGGAGGTGTTCGGAGTTCGCCACATTCGCTTGCATGTCTGGGCAACTCTTGAGTGCTGCACACCGCGGCCATCCGCGGCCCGAGTCCTGGAAAAGACAGGGCTTGGCCATCTCCAGGCATCGCAGCGCCGCCCCCAAGTCAGAACCAGCCTTCACTCGAGGCGACATCGCCTCATACCGTACGAACTCCAGCTGCTTGCCAACTACCACTCAGCTACCAGAAACTAGCAGAAACGAGTCGGCAAAGATCTGACTTCACGCTCCGGCGGGCCAAGCTTTGGATGCGATGGGACTTCGCGGTGACTTTGCCTACCTGCTTCGGCGATACTGGACTCTCGCCGTGTTTCAGCTTTGCCATCGTGCACCTCAGCAAACAGATCTGTGCAGTATGATGGTGCTCCCTGTGAGGTCACTTTTCCTGGGCAATGTACTGGAATGGTATGAGTTTGCTGTGTACGGTTATTTGGCACCCCGGCGCGAAGATTGGTGGAGGTCGGTCTTCACTTTGAAGCTGCAGTAAAGCAACCAAGTGCGAAAAGGTGGTCACCCCACGTGATCTCACATGCGCAACATCAAACTTCCGGGGTACTACCTGGTGTTCTCAGGTGCTTTTCCTGGAGGACAATTTCTTCCAAGGTTCCGAGGTTGCCACGTGGCTCGGTCTCTCGGCAAGTGGCTGTTGGTTTCTGTTGCGCTGTTAGCACCGGCCATCTGAAAGCCACCTATAGTGTGTACCGTCACTGGAGCCAGATTTATTGCACAGGCGTGTGCAGCCATGGTTCCACCTAGGCTATGCTGCGACGTTTGTTGCACGCCCACTGGGTGGCCTTGTTCTGGGCCTTGCTTGGGCCTCAGTGCTCAGCAGTTCAATGCTTCTTGTAATCGACTACAAGTCCATGCACGTTCTGCAGTATAGAGTCTGTAGCTAGCTTGATGCGATGTTTCATGTGTAGCTTGGCACGGGGAGCAGAGATGCCTTCTGAGATCGGTGACATGTGTGGTCGACGCACATCTCTCACGGTTTCCATTGTGGGCATGGTCGCGGGGGCCCAAGTTATGATCGATCCTCAATCGCAAGCGCAAGCAAACAGTGCGGATTGAGCATGACGGCACTGGCTGCTCTCCATAATTTTCTCATGTGCTTGCGAATCTGGGTGTTTCCTCGAGCAGGTCGGCACAGTTGGTCAGGGCCTGTTGCCCAGCCGTCTCAGCAGTGGCCAGGCGAAGCACGTGACATTGTGTACAATTTGAGTTTGATTGCTTGGAGGGCTGTGCTTCAAGACCCCCTCAATTCTCCGACTGGGTTATCTGGCATCAGACCTGCCACTTCGCAAGCATTTTGGCGACTCGCTGAACGACGGGATGTGATGGTGCCAGGCGTGGGGCGAGTTCGGAACCTGCATGCTCTTTGTCTTGCGGATCGTGCAGGGGCTGTGCACGGGCGGAGAGGCACGGTGTTTTGCAATCGGGAACAGTCAAGAAGGTACCACAGTCGAGACTTGCACAACCAATCTGACAAGATATTGTAGCTCGCGCCGAATTCACGCTCCTTACCCCTGGTTTCCGCGAGATCAGCACTGTCTCCACGTACATCATCGAGGCAGGTTTCTGAAGGCCAAGGCCGAGCCAAGAAAGCTCAATGCGAATTGCACAGGTGGGTTCCAAGCAGACTCTGGCCCGGAGCATGTCGCTCATCTCCGTGTCAATCTACATCGGCTTCCTTCTGGCGCAAGGCGCAGTGTGGCTAGTGCAGGACATGCTTGCTGCATGCCTTCGAACCGAGTGCAAGCACAAACCTATTAGCACTGCCCATCTACACCAGAAATGTGACAAGACATGCCATGATGAATTCACTCACGTGCCAAGCATCTAACGAGAGGACCAGCTCGGCCCCGATGCAATGCGACAATGGGGCTGGCGGCTTCCCTTCC
Source organism: Symbiodinium necroappetens (assembly GCA_905231915.1). NCBI lineage: Eukaryota > Dinophyceae > Suessiales > Symbiodiniaceae > Symbiodinium > Symbiodinium necroappetens. Next base: position 7,816 of record CAJNJA010048974.1, on the reverse strand, counting down.
TCGTCGCCATTGTGCCAGGAGCTTTCACCATAGCAGGACATCCCGGGCCAAATTCCCGATTTTCGCGGCGTGGTAAGGCAGCTACGCGGTTTCCTGGAGGCGAGAGTTCGTGTACCGTGTACCGCTCAAGGACGGCGGTGCTTGCACGAATCGGAGGAGTTTGAAAGGGACCGAAGAGTCGCCATTGAGGAAGGTCTTCCCAGCTTGTTTTCTCCCTTTCCGTCGCAGAAATTTCGAAAGCTGAGTTTTGAAGCGCTTTGAGTTGCCGTCAGAGCAGGCCACGCATCAGCCAGCTATGCCATCAGGGATGTACTGCACAGAGGCCATGGAGTTTAGAGATCAGGGCATTCCAGGGTCCCTTCCTGCTGTTTGGGCAGAGAGCGACGGGGAATTGGGGCTTGGAGTTGAAGCAGTGCCTGCTGGAATGGATTCTTCGGCAATGCCTCGTGATCCCATTGTCACGCAACTGATGGCTCTCCGATTGGAGCATGTGGTCACAACGTTGGGTTACCTGACAGTGCTTTCACCATTGGAATTCATCGTGGTTGAGAGTTCCGCTACATGAGTGGGGTTCGCCCCGGTACCGCAGCCTCTTCCTAGCGAGCAGCAGTGTGCGTTGACGACCTGCTAGGCTATGCAATCGTCATAGCCATCGGCGGTATGGTGTCTTTTGCAGCAGCTCGGACAACGTGGGATTGCAGATTCATGTTCCATCGTGCGCGCCGCAGGAGAGTTCAGGGTTGACAAGCAGAAGATATGGTTTTTCAATACATGGCTGAACTAACTCTGAAATATACCTCACTTTGCCTTACTTTGCAGGTATTTTCATACAGCGGCCTGGTGTGGACCAACACATTCTTGGCAAAAGAAGGACACGACGTTCTTGTTGGAATTCACAGGGAAATGCGGCAGCTGCGCAGTCGGTATGTGTTGATGTGAAGGTGCACACCTTATGCAAAATGACACTTGCAGGACTTCCAAAAGATCAGCGCATGATGGCGGGCCTGACAGCCCGCGTTATTCAGATAGTGCTGGCAGTGCCTGTGGGCTGGCTAGCAGACGTTTGGGGCTGCTTACTTCGCATTGTATGGCAAGGGCATCAACCGGTTATTTGGCACCAGAATCCCAAAGCAAAGGCGTCGGCTCAGTTACCTTCTTTGCAGCAGCAGTGCAGCTGTTTGCAGCCTTCCCGCTGTTTGCGTGGTTGCAGGCCGGGTATCTAAGCCGTCAGACTAATATCTCGCCTTTGTGCCGAAAATGTCGAAAGTTGTTGTTCTAGTGGACCATGCCTCGTGAGGCAGATCCAACGAATACCTCGGCCTTCTGCCTGACATGACGGAGGGATCGGGGTCTTCGGATCCCCAGGTTGTTTAGTTCCCGTCGTCGGTCTGCTTACGATCAATCCCTTCGCCACAGTACGGGAGAAGCCATCAGCCGAGGTTGCATATGCAGCATATGCTGTTGGCCTCTTGGATCCGTGTTGGGTATGGAGGTTCGCGCAATTGAAAGGGATTCAGCTGTCAATTCACAGATGATGTGTGCATCCTTGCCAGCATGTTTTCACAATTTGCTGCTACGAGCCAAGCTGCCGAGAAATGAGTTGGCCATCAATGAGTCCAAGCATTTGTTTATCTTGCATTTGCATTCAATGTTCCATGCTGCGACTTGTCCATCCAACCTTCCGCGTATCTCACCTCCAAAGGCTTCGGGACTATTGGTGCGCTAGGCGGTTCGACTTTCAACATGCAGCTTGCCAGCAGAAGTTCTCAGCTTTGGACGGCTCTTTGGACTCCTCGTCTAAATCTTCCTGGCAAGTAGGATAGGGTCTGAGAGAGCACCGCCGGACTGAGCCAGGAGGTAAAATAGATGACAGGTGCACACACACACACAGAGGGCACCTGCAAGTGCCTGCTCCTCTCAAGCCATTCAATGTGTCAACGCTTGTGTGTGTGCTGTAGCAAATCGAGCACGGCATGAAGCCATAGCTGTCCAGTGGCGGACCGAGGTACGTGACCGAGCTGTTCCCAACCCGCACCCGCAACCTGGGAGTTGGTGTCAGCCACTCGCTGCCGAACAGTGGGCGGGTTTCAGTCCGAGCCCTCAGCCATCCATAGGCGCGCAGCGGTGTAGAGTAGAGTAAACGCACATCAGTACTCAGATGATTCTCGAGCTTCACTCCGGCCAACCGGCATCGAATCTGGAAACCTGCGGGTGAGGTTACAACATCGGCATTTGTCTCGTCGGTGGCTTTGGCCCTGTCCCTTGGATCAAATCGCTCGCCACAAAACTCTGCAGCTCACAGCACCTAAGCATCGCAAGCTTTGCTTTCCACAATGTGTTTCCACATTCTCGAGGTTGAAGTTCGAAGCATTTACCTGCAACAGTAGCTCAGTAGTGCACACTCCATGCTACCGGTAGCTGCTCGCAGGTGCTCTGCAGTGCACTGTTGAAGTGGTCGCGGTATGGGCCAGGAGGCCGTCTTACCGGTGTGCAGTTCGACGCTAAATAACCTGCAGAATCTAAGCATTCACTGCTTGAGCTAGAAGTTGATGAACACAGAAGCGGGCTCCTTTTCTTCAGCATGGGAGCCCGTAGACAGCAGAAGCAGGCGAAGATTGGCCAACGTAGCTCGCCATCCAAGCTTCTACGCTTCTACGTATTGTTTCTGCGCGCACGAGCTCTGCACGAAGGGGCAATGATTCGACGAAGTCGATAAAGGCAGGTCTGTGGCGTAAACACACTGCGACAGAATAGGTTTTCCACAATGAACTACAGACGATTCTCCCATCATGAAGAATTTGGGATGCCATTGCAATGTCAACTTTGGGTGACGCAAGCCCCACGTGATCTTACCATAGTCAATGACACGACTGTTATTCGCTGAGCTTCTGTCGTCGTTGCCTTCGCCCTGCAGGTCTCATGTCATTGGCGGGCGTCGTCACATGTTTGTGACCCGGCTGTGCATTCTCGCTCCATGTTGTGTGGAGGTGGGTAACGTTCGGTTCCCTCTTGCCTCCATGGTGCATTTGCAGGGCCAAGGCAAAGTGCGCACTCATGCAGCCTGAAGATGTCAGGACAGTCGTAGCTGGAGTTCGGCTACACCAGTCCGGGAGGGTTTGCCACTCGGCGTTCGAGCAATTCCAAACAGTAATCCTAAAATTGAACTTCCCAACCCTAATGCAACACAGCGCCGTTTTGCGGCAGGGTGTAGTGCCTGGACGGAGTTGATCATGACTGATGTTTTGTGCTTCGTTTGCTCGAAATTTGTGAGTGTCAACTCACCAGCGACGGCGCGACGTGGGAAAGCTGTCACATGCTTGCAATGCCCTTCGCCGATATTTGGCAGATGCGACACAAAGTCTTATAGCCTTATCTGTCAGCACCCAACACATGTGTACACTGTGTACACAGTGGTGCTTGACGAGTAAAAATATTTGCTGCTCAGGTATGGCCCATGTTCGGACGAATCCGTACTGCAGACCATGTGCTCCTTGGCTCAAGCCTGGCTGTCGGGAGTGATCAAGGGCGGCAAAGGTCTTCGAATCAGCAGTAGTGTCTTCCGCATACATACATTGGAAGGCGAGAATCTACTCGAGTTGCCGCGCGACCACATGTATGGAAAGAGCCGACAGAAGCCAAAGAGTCACGAGTTCCAGGGCTCCCCTGCATGGCACCAGATTGGTTCCACTCACTGCTCAGGCAGACCCGCGAGAAGACGGCAAGCCTGAAGAGCAGTTTTCGTTGGAGACATCAGAGTCAGAGACATCCGAAGAGTGAGCAAAACTGATCTCAAGCGCAGGGTCACCAGCAATGTTGCGTTCCGTTTGGTCATTCGCTGTAGTCGAAATCTGAAGAAGGCTGTGCCCGCATTCCTGAGCATCTACTGTAGCGGCGGACTCCACTGAGTCAACGCATGCGGCCATTTGCGTGTCGATGTTTCTTTTGTGCCTGGAGTCTGCTTCTCGGGCCATGCCTGTGTGAGAGCACAGATACACATGAGTTCGATCGCGGAATGCAGCCATTGTCACAACTGCTTCAAGCGTGTCCATGTTCAACGGGTGTTGTCGATTTGGAACGTGGGTTAGCAGCCTCGAAGTGCTTGGTCTCTCTCGGACTGTGTTGAAACATGAGCTGGCAAACACTCTGTACCTGCACAGAACCCCAATCATCCCTGGCTTGTGGCCTATGCTTGGAGACACAGCATCAGCTGCACAAATCTGAAGTGCCTTCGCTCTTTACATGGATGGCCTGCCTCTGCATTGATGCAAGATTCCACGGAAGACGTCACGCTGAAGGCAGAACTTTTGGAGTCCGTTTCAAGCAAGTGCATCGGCAGGGCTCGTCTACGCAGCTCAGCAGCTCCAGTCGCGATGCATACTTGTATGCTCAGAGCGTTCGTCGGGGATCACCGTTAAGAGCATGCTCATGCCCAGCAATGGTACTATAAGGGCAAGAAGTAGCGAGCCGCAAGCATGCAGCGCTATTTGGGTTTGGAGGCTGGCAAAAGGAGACACCTGGCACAGGTCAAGGCCAAGTAGAGCGCAGCAGTACAACCTCAGATGATAGTGGGTTTCATGACGCTTCATGAGAGTACAACAGAACAAAACGTACCGTTAACATAGAATACGACAACATATCACAACATGACATAGTAGGATACCGAAACACATGATATGAAGTAAGAGCATACTCTAATCTTGGGCTATGTATTATACAATTCCATAAAGTTTTATCAACTATAGCAGAACATAACGAAGAAGCATCATGGTATAATACAATAGGTTACGGTTTGGACATGATGTAACATGCTGTAATATCGTACAGTATGATATGACATAAGCTGATAAAACAAAATCATTGCAACATATGACCATGGTATACCATGTTTCACTGCATACTAGAGTTCTATGATACTACGGTATACTGCACTAGAACATCACATTTCACATCAGAGGTTTTTCCACAACTCATTGTATGCCACCCGTCACGTTATATTCGACCAGGTTTTACTTCATGCTGCGGCAGAATATGTCATATTGTATCATGTGGCAGCATAGTTCATTGGGTCTTCGGTCTTTTATTGTTATGTGGCATGTTTCAACATACAACAGTCTTCGCGAATAGTGCATTCTATCCGAGTTCATATGTCTATGTTATAGTGTATGTATCATGCTTGTTCTATCATACCCCTTTAGGTTACAAGGCTTGTATTACATTCTATCGTAATAAAGTATGAAATGTTGCACCACATTACGATTTATCGTGTTACTTGTTACATGTACGAGGTTTTACTATTTTATTATGATATTGTACTGCTATATGTTGTTATATAGATATATACTATACCATTCCTTTCACTGCTTGCTATATATTACATCACATTGAGGCATAGTATACTGGTATATCGTGTGTCATACACCGTGTGTAGTATGGTACAGTACAGTTTCGTATACCGACATAGTTTAGTTAGTACCACAGAATGGTATAGCATAGTATAGTATAGTGTACTTTACTATGTTCTATTAACCTGGATTATGATCATGTTATGTTAGGCGTCAGAAGCCTGCTTCTTTAATATTATACTATGTTATACTATGTGATATTAACTTAGGTTATGCCACATTGTATTCTATTGCACTACATTGCATTATATGATATGCTCTTACATGTTTGTAGCAAGTGACGCGCAGGCCTCGTCGGGCAACCCGGAAGCTCTTCGGCCACACCACAGCACCCCCGGCCCCGGGCGGAAAGGACTGGCTGCACATGGCTGACATGTCAGGGAGTGGCGAAGGAGGCTTTGTCATGGCTGACTGCCAGGAGGAGGTCGCGCAGGCAACTGGCCGCCGCCATTGCCTTTCTGGCAGTCTGACGAGGCTTGTTGAGGAAGGTATAGAGCTGCTGAGATCAGACAAGGGCCATGGTTGTGGAGAATGACTCGCAACCTCCACTCGTAAGCCAAGCAAACAAGCTTTGGTTTCAGGTGCTGGGCGCCACTCCGTGGATTGAGGTGATTGCACCGCCTGGTAGAGCCCTGGCTCAGCTCCAGGCACGGGTTAGGGATGCTAGAGTTTGGGACTTCGGGGCACGTGGACCACAGGTGGCACAGGCTTTCGAATCGTTCCAAGGATGCCTCTCTTCGTACGGCATGTTTCGAGACGAAGAGCTGTCTAACGCATGTTTTCTACGCCGGTGCAGGTGGAACTCCCAAGGAACGGTCGAGCGGAGCCTTGGCCACCTCGGTAGGTTCTGGGCCAGTTCTGAGAGCATGCCGCAGACTGCCGTCATGGCCTTGCTCGGGCAGACTTCAGCTTGGAGCAAAGATGTCAGTTATTTTCGGTGGAGTGGAAAGAAAAAGCTGGGGCTCGGATGCACCGGTGAACGGAGAGAAGGCTGACAGACGAGACACCGAGAGAACGAGAGACACTGCCACATAAGAGGAGAGACAATGCTTGCAGAAAAGGCGAGGTCGAGGTAAGCAAGGAGTACAGACTGTCGACTCGTGAGGATGGGTACACCCCGGAGCACGTGCAGCTCTTCGTGGCGCAAGAAGGCCAGTGCCGGAGGGAAGTTCTATAAGTCACAAGACGCCAGAAACCCACCAGATACTGTACAGAGCATGTTGTCGCATCAGTCTTCCAATTCAGAAATCATTTTAGTTTGCTAGTCACCGTTTTTCCGTGAATCGCCTCGGAACTGAATGCCAAGTTGTGCGTGGAGCGGAGCTCGATCCTCCAGTTGCCTTCTTGTGGTCGGGGGTATGCCTCTCCACATCTCCGTTTTGTTGTCGTCTCGTTTACTCCAATGCGCACGCATGCCGACCCATCATAGACGTCGTGTTCAAAACCACGCGCATAAGCCTCACCGGCCCATTCTACACGCTGCCGGAAATCCTGGTCTTGTTTGGCAGTTTCTGAAAACAGATAGCCGAGCTTTGGAAACGCAATGGTCACATTCGCAAGAATTCCAGGTTAACGAGTAAGTACACTAGCATGGCCAAAATGGCGACAGTATAGGCGGGCAGTAAATCCAATACCCCCATGATGCCACAAAGGAGAAGCTTGTCGCTGCAAGACGATAATGCACGAGTATTTCCTATCTTGCGATAGTTCGATAGTCTTCATGGTGGAACATGGTCAACAGAGGAGCAACGAAGATGTTTCTGATCTTGGAAATGACGGTACAAGGAGTTATGGTGCCGATCAGTAGCGGCAACCGCCGCAGTTGTATAGTAATCACGACACTTTTTTTCCTCAAAGGCAAACCTTCCTACCAAGTCAGCGAGACGCTGCCGTCATGATGTTGTAGGACGTGCCGAAGAACGCAACAATTGTTTGTTCATGTTTTGTTTCATTGCCTCAGCCTGCGAAGCTATGCGCACAGATGCCCTGATGCTGAATTCGCATCCACCGCACAAACGTCACGCCCTCACACTAGCAGAATACCGAACTAGCTCACTATAAACTTTAGCCGCAAATGGGGGGATGTGATAGGATGTGATGAGGTATCTGCGAGCAGTCGCTCATTGGCCGGGAGTGGCAGGGTATCTATACATATACATATACATATATATATATGTGTGTGTGTAGATGTATGCTTATGCTTTTATGTGTATATATATATACATATGTATATATGTATACATGTACATATATGTGTAAATGTATAGCTGTATACGTGAACATGAATACACACATATATGTATATATACACATGTATCTAAAGCTGCTGAGTACGGACTTGTTGAAATGCAAGCTGTCTGCTTGGTCTTGGTGTTTTGGGGAGGAGTACAGTGTCGAACATGTTTGCTCGGAAA
>CAJNJA010048963.1:13577-25946 GCA_905231915.1 Symbiodinium necroappetens | reverse complement strand
TTCGGGATTTCACTGGCGCCGCCCCAACAGGGGTCGGCGGATAACCATAAAAAGGAGCTACTTAGGGGATTATGGGTTAAGCCGTATCGGAATTTGGGCATTCAGGGCTTTCCGGTTTGAGGGCGAGGGCTTGTGTGGCAGAGGGTGTAGAGTTATCCTGTACAGGTGTTTAGTGTTCTGTTCCTACAATCCTGAACCCTAAATCGTCACCCCTCAAATAGTTGTTGAGATCTGTATCAGCTCTTATAGCCCCCTATAATAACCCTACTCCCTTGTTTTCTTGAAGCCTTTGTACGATACGAGCTTCGTGCCCGGTTTGGCAAGGGTTTGGGCTGTTGCGGTGTACAGCTTGGTGAAGCCCGGAAGCCTGGACGCCAAATCAATGGCCAGGATGGGGGGTTGACAGATATCGTCTGCTGAAGTCCTATCTGAAATCCCTAAACCCTAAACCCTAAAAAAAAAGAGCTAAACCCTAAACCCTAATCCCTAAACCCTAAACCCTAATACTCACATCAAGAAATTCAGCATGAGGAGCCCCTGACCTCGACCCTCCATCTGCCCTCTAAAGACCCTAAAGACCCATTGATGGGGGACTTTCCGAAAATTAGGGGTACCTTATTTTGGGGTCCTTATAAGAAGGATCCTACTAATTAGGGTACTATATTAGGGTCTCCTATGTTCGGAAACCCCCATTTGGGACCATATACCCCTATTTGAAGGTACTTGGAGGGTCCTGGGAGTAGGTAGGTTATCTGTGAAACCTGAACCCCAGAGAGCCCAATACCCCTTAACAAAGGAATATACCTTAAATTATAGGGGCCTTATATAATATGATGATTTAAGGTATATTCCTTAATTAAGGGGTGATGGGCTCTCTGGGAACCCCCTGCACCTGGTGTCAGGCTCAATGGGCTCAGGAACTAGTACCAGCTGTTCTTGCAGGCCGGGCCCTCCACACTATTTTCCGTCCAAGCAGAACAAGTCAAAAAATAACCCAAACACTACCTGGACCCTGAAATGTAGTTCCTTTTTTGTGGGATGACCTATTTTAGGGATAGGATCCTATGATAAGAAACTAAGCTAGCCCAAAAAAGCTGTTAGGGGCGAAGCAGTTCCTGCCCAGACAGACATCTGCTACACTTTCAAACGCCCGTAGGCAGGCACTTCTGCTGACGGGCAAATTCCTTTAACATCACCTTGAACCTGAACCCTTACCCTCAAAGGACTCATATTTTAAGGGTTTTCGGGCCCAAAGACCCCATTATGCAAGGCTTTTGGGCTATTTTGAGGCTAAGGAGAAGGTTCATCCCAAGCCCTACACGCACCAATGTTTCAACAAGGAGCCCCATACACCTTTGCAGACTCACCCAAGCTCCATAGTTGCAAAACCGAACTCGAATTTGATACATAAGTAGTTCTTTAAAAGTAGGGTCCCTTTTAGGGTCCTTTCTGTAAGGGTGCCGTACTATATTGGGGACTTAAAAAGGCACCCCAATTTAGAGAACTACCCACATGTCTAAGACACCTCCAGAAGGGGCTAGCTACTCAGAACCCTCAACAAATCCTCTTTCCAGCCTGTTCATGAAAGCCCTGCCTGAAAGCCCCCGGGTATCCTGAACCCTCATTATTTAGGGTTTAGTTAAAGTCTACCTAGACCCTCAAATGTAGCAAACAGCCCCTAAACCCCAAAGCCCAACAGTCGAACCTTGAAGTGCTGAAGCCCTAAAATAGGGCTGGGGCTTAGGGCCTAAATCCTTGAAGCCCTGATGAAGCGCCCCCCCCCAAAAGCAACCTCTGCCAAACCCGAAAGCGAAATACCTTGAAATGCCCAAATTACATGATCGACCCCAACGGCCTCCCTTAGGGCTGGTTCTACGCTGAGGGCAACACCCCAAGCCTAAAAGCAAATTGGGTCGAGGCTTTCAGAGTGTTTCGGTTTTTGGCGTTGTGCAGTTTAGGCTTGCAAGCCGCAAGCCCTAAACAGATCGAACCTCTGCAGTTTAGGCTCTGGCCTCTCTAAGCCCTACCTGGACCCTTAAGAACCTCCCTTTTACGGGTTGCTTATTATGATTTCCTTATGTAGGTCCTTAAAAGGGTAGGTTCTTTGGGGTCTAGGTAGGCCCTAAACCGGAAGCTCTAAGCCCCAAGCCCTATGCCGTGTTTGGGGTTCAGTGCCAGGAGCTCGGAAGCTTCTACTCATATCTGTTTAGGCCTTTGGCACCCCGAAGACAAAACTTCTGGGGCTGTCCTGAGCCTTAGTACACTACTTCTAGTCTTGAGGATTTCGGGCTTTCTTTGCAGGCTTTGGGGGATGTCTGGGCTTACGATTGGCTTTGGGATGAAGGGCTGCAGAGTCTCGTTTCCGGGTTCCGGGTTTAGGTTTAGGGTTCTAAACCCTAAACCCTAAACCCTAACCGGGTTTAGGTTTAGGGTTCTAAACCCTAAACCCTAAACCCTAACCGGGTTTAGGTTTCCGGTGTCGAGCTCAAGCCTCTGCCACAGGGACACCGTGGCAGGCGCACGGGGCTCAGCACTGGCTTGCCCAAACCAAAGAGCCCCCGAGCCCTGAGCCCTAAAATCTACCTACAGTCTCCATTGTAGTTCTTTTTTTGGTTTAACCAAAGTTGTATTAAGGATCCTAAACCGTAACCCCAAAGGGAGCTACAATGGAGACTATAGGTAGATCCTATACTCCCCTTGAGGCCTTTGGGTTTTGGGTCGAGGGGTCATTCGGATTTGGGTTGTTTAGGGTATAGGGTTTGGGGCATCGTCCTGAGGCTGATCATAGAGTCGTGTTGAGCCGAGTGGCGCGAAGCCCCAAACGGAGACTATAAGCAAGCCGAACAAGAAGAGCCACATTTATCGACCCTGCGGCAGACGCCTTCGTAGCAAAATGTCCAAAACGTTTGGAAGTCTAGTGCTATCTTGGGCATACTTTCGTCGCAAGGGTGTGCGGATAGCTTTGAGCAGGCTCGAACCGCCAGGGAACATTTCTAGTATGGCCTGTTTGGACTTCTTTATAGCATCATATATGATCTAGCTATCCAAAGGCTTCGGGGTCTAGTTTCGGTTTGGGCGTTTCGGAGTTCAGGGCTTAGCATTTGGGGTTCAGAGGTGGGGTTTGTGGGCTTGCAGGCTTAAAGTTTAGGGGTTTAGGGGCTTAAGGTCTAAGGCTTTAGGGTTTTATGGTTTAGGGCTTTAGGTTTCGTTTCTATGTCGTTTGTAAGTCTACGGAAGCCAGGGCTCTGGAACCATGACGCCAGATTTTCACAAGTTCGGGGACTGGTTCATACTATACAAAGTAGCTATAGTCTCCATTGTAGTTCCTTCTTTTGGTTTAACCAATTTTTGGATGAAGGATCCTAAAAGGTAACCCCCAAAAAGGAACTACAATGGAATCTTTAGGTACTATACAAAGATATGCGTCATAGCTGGAAAGTTGCAACCCAATTATAAATTGTTCGCCAGGACCTAGGCCATGGCGAGGCTATCCGAGCATGTGTAGTTAGGTGACACGTACCCGAAGCCTCCAAGAAGGCTAATAGAAATCCAAAAACCTCAAGTAAGTTGATGCGACGGAGCGGGTCAGGGTTTAGGCTTTAGGGTTTAGGGTCAGTGTCAGTGTCAGTAGATTGCTTGCGAGTGTTCGTAAAGTTCCCACGGTGTTGTGTTTACCCATAGGCTCCATGGTAGTTTCTGTTTGGGATTATGTACCTTATAGCCTTATAGGATCCTAAATACAAATCACAAAAGGGAACTGCTATGGAGCCTATGGGTAGGGTTCCAGAAAGTTCCCGCGTCCTTCGACGAAGGTCCCCCTTGTTCTTGAGCCAGGGGTGTGCTACCGTAGTTTTTTGGTTCAGGGGCTCCAATACCCGGTAACCCTATAAACCCTAAGCCCTAAACCCTAAACCCCGAGTTTAGGGTTTAGGGCTCCAGACCTCCCTCCTAGGCATTGGAGAAGGTAGTCTATGTGGACAAGGTGGGAGCAAGTGTTTGGGGCGGTAGATTCTAGCAGGATGAAGCTATCTTCAAAGCGTCTGTGATTGAGACTGGCCTCAAACTCTTGACTCCCATCGATTGTCGGTATCTGAAATGCATGTGTTTCGTGGTTCATTGCGGACTGCTCCTGATTGGGCCTTACAAGGGTTTATAGAGTCTGAACCCTAAACCCTAAACCATAAACCCTAAACCCCTAAACCCTAAACCCATAGAGGGGTTTAAGCCAGGATCGGGTTCAGGATAGTGGTAGCGCATGTACGTAGATGTAGGTAGCATGCGGGGGAGCACAAAATGATGTGGGCCCTTAGGGCAATCTCAACTTTGTGGTAGAGCAAGCAACTACCTTCTAACCGATTCGGCACAGGAAACCCCCTATGTCATGCTGACCCTAAGCCGAAAGCCGTGTTGATGAAGTAGTTTTGAGGACTCGTGGTAAAGGATTTCGACGTCTGCATGCAGCTAAGAATACTTTTTTGAGGGGTTCCCCTCAGAGGCTTTCCGAGCAGGTAGTTTCAGACCGTTTTGGGCGCCTTCATAAATGTATACATGCATCATGGAGCTCTGGGGTAGGTGTGTAGGTAGCTAGCTAGCTAGGTAGGTAATGCTCTTTCGGGGGTTTAGGGTTGAGGGTTCCGGGGTTTGGGGTTTAGGGTTGAAGGTTTTGGGGTTTAGGGTTTATAGGGTTTAGGGGCTTAGGGGTTTTGGGGTTTAGGGTTAAACCTGAAGACCTAAATCCCAAGCCGTCAAAGCTGCAGCCCCGAAGCCTCCTTGGTTAGCCCCTACGGAGCTAGACCTTAGAACCTTAAGCCGCGGCCTGCTCCCACTACTCCTCCTGCAGCAACTAACCCTAAACCCTAAACCCCTAAACCCCTAAACCCCTAAACCCTAAACCCTAAACCCCTAAACCCCTAAACCCAAAACCCAAAAGCCTAAACCCAAAACCCTAAACCCTTCTCACTTGCTGAGGGCGACGCCGGAGAGGAGTCGGCGACGAATCTCGGCGACAGCCAACCCCAGCTGCCTATTTAGGCTTCCATAAGGGTTTACGGTTTAGGGTTTAGGGTTTAGGGTTCCATAAGGGTCGAATACTTGGTTCCCCAATAACCTTTAAACTTTTTGGGTTCTTATAATTTAGTAGTAATCTGGAAGTTTAACCTTTTGTTTTCCTGGCCTATTGGGGAAGTAAGCTGCTATTTAGGCTTCCAGAAGTGTCGAAGAAGGGGGTAGATCTTGTGTCGTATAGTAGGATAATACATGCTGAAAGTTGCTTTATATGGGGCTTTAGGACTGCTAAGGGATTAAGGAGATCCGGAATTTATGAAGGAGAGCCGTTGGGGTCGCGTTGGTGTCTCAGAACCTCGAGGTTTGAGGGTCCTAGTAGGATAAGGACCGTGTAAAGGCAATGCCCGAGCATTGACATCTTGCCATTGCACGGTTTAGGGTTTAGGGTTGAGGGTATGGGGTTAAGGGTTTTTAGGGTTTAGGGATGCTGTCAGCCTGAGCATCTTATGCATCTACCCGTGGTTTCTCACAGATCGCGTCCATTTATCTTGCCTTTCTGCATGATCTTTATGTTGCCTGGCTAACAGGCACTGCTCAAAGTCTACTGTACCCTCCACCCAGCACCGAAGCTCTCTCAACCTTAGTCCTTCAGCCTTAGAGATTGAATCGAAACCTTCCTTCCACCCATGATCGCCGACCACACAGCACTGGTAAAGAGACACATTTCAAAGCTCCCTCAGAGGGTTAGTGTGTAGGGTTTAGTCGTTTAGGGTTTGCAGCAGTTGCCAATGGAGGGACTGCTACGTCGTTCTTCGACTACTGCTCTACTAGCTATCGGCGCTTTGCTGCCAAATCCGCCGCTTTAGAATACTGCACATCTCGAGCAGCGCTAGCGACGGGTCAAAGTCAACTGTTTCTGAAATCCAACCTCATACACAAAACCCATCATAGCTGTAATCACACCCCTTTGCCTCCCAGAATCCTTGAGACTAAACCCTGAACCCCTAAACCCTAACCCCTCAACCCCCAAACCCTAAACCCTAAACCCTAAATCCTAAACCCCTAGGCCCCTTAACCCCTTAACCCCTAAACCCCTAAACCTTAAACCCCCAAAGCCCCTAAGCCCCTTAACCCCTAAGCCCCTAAACCTTAAACCCCCAAAGCCCCTAAACCCTAAACCCCTAAACCCTAAGTAAGTCCTCGCGCCCTGAAGCGTAGACCCACATCCCCGGGGCCTCGAGAAGCCGCAGCTACCTTGGTGTTTTTCTGGTTGGCTCTTAGGACTTGGACTTTTTGGGTTTAGGGTTTAGGGTTTTTGGGTTTAGGGTTTAGGGTTTGGCTTCTATAGGAACTATAATAAGGAGGCTAAAAGTTTACCCTAAGCCCTAAACCTTTTCGGAGGGGCTCGGAAGTCAGCCAAGCTGACTTCCGAAACTTCGTGGGGCCCGACCTGTACGGATCAGGTTGCGCAGAGGGGCTTGCAGGTGGCTTTAAGGGTTTAGGGCCTTTAGGGCTTTAGGGCTTAGGGTTTTAGGGCTTTAGGGCTTTAGGGTTTGGGAGTTTAGGGTCTTGGGGTTTAAGGGTTTAGGGCTTTAGGGCTTTAGGGCTTTAGGGCTTTAGGGCTTTAGGGCTTCAGGCTTTAGGGCTTTTGGCATGCTGGTCGTTGAGGCTCTCACAAAGGGAAGGGCTGCAGTTTTATTGGGTTTGGGGGTGGCTGTACACGAGGGGGCGAGCGGGGGTTCCGACAATCCCAGCGCTGTGGAGTTCATGTTTTGGGGTTACAACCTATAGAGTTTAGGGTTTAGGGCCGTTTCGGGGAAAGTGTTCACGCAGAATCATTCAACCTCAAACCGAAAGCTCCAAGCCCCTTCCCCTTAGCATCAAAATTAGCCCAAAAGCCTTACATAATAGGGTCGTTGGGCCCAAAAGCCTTAAAATATGAGTCCTTTGAGGGTAAGGGTTCCAAGCCTCCCACCCGAAGACCCGAGCTGAGGAAAGTGCTCAATGACAAGCCACCGAAACCGAGTGCACCACCCGAGGCTGCTGAGAGGAGGTTAGACCTAAGTAGGGTCCCCGGGGCTTAGGGTTTAGGGTTTAGGTTTAAGGTTTAGGGTTTAGGGGGTTTTATGGGGTTTTATGGGCTGCTAGTGGGCTTGATCAGGTGTTCTAGGCTCTACTTGTGTTTCGACTCTGATGGAGAAGGAGCAATGGGATCCCCGACGTCGCCATAAACCCTATAAGCCCTAAACCCTAAACCCTTAGCAGGACTGCCACATGGGTAGCAGTCAAAATCATGATTTTTTTTGGGGGGGCTCTCCTGCGTACATGAAATACTACACTCTTAGGACGGCACTCTACTGTAGTTTGGGAATCCAATTCGGGACCACGACCCATCTGAGTGCTGTTCGGGGTTTAGGGGTTTAGGGGTTTTGGGTTTAGGGTTTAGGGGTTTAGGGTTTAGGGTTTGATCTTTAGGGGTTATGGGTGTCCCTGAAGCCTGGAGCTTTGAAATGAATTCGCCAAGAGCAGGTACTGCTTTGCAGGGCTTAGGTAGGCAGCTACGGTTGATGGTATAAATCTTGCATTACCCATAACAAGGAGCAGACCATAATTATTCCCATAGCTTAGGGTCCTTGAAGGTATTGCAGGATTTATATCATCAACCCTAGGATAATTCTGTATCTTCCGGTATTGTTGCTGAAGAGGATCGTCCTATCTTGGTCCAAGACGTTTTTCGCAGGTTTAGAGGGTCCCAGCCTGGGCTTGTAGAGCCAGATTTCGGCCGGATTCTTCTAAGGCAAATGGGCCCCCCTAAACCCTAAACCCTAAAACCCGAAACCCAGGCTGAAAACTACTTGCCGGCCCGTTAAGACCAGCGGATAATCTACTCGACACACTTGCCTACGGTTCCGTGCGCCCAGGGCGTACCCTCCCCTCCGCCACTATACTCCATACTGTTGATGATAGAAATCCTGCATTACCTTCAAGGACCCTAAGCTATGGAATTAATTATGGCAGAATCCTTATTATGGGTAATGCAGGATTTATACCATCAACCGTAGTTCTTGTTCCTATGGAGGGTCTGGGAAATGCCAGGCACAGCTGTGGACGCAGGAAAAGGCAGATGAACTCCAGGTGGGCTCAGGGCTTTACTTGGAGAGTCCTTGGAGGGTTAGGCATGCCGGTTGTCCGGTTGAGGCTTTTAGGCTTCAGTGTTTTCGGATTTGTGGGTCCTTCTCGTCCTCGGCCTTTACCCCCCAAGCCCCAGTGTACCTCAAGAACATGGTGGAAGGAATGCAAGTGGCAACAGCATGCTCTGCCTGATGGGAAGATTCACAGGGCTACAAAATTAGAAATTGAAAGCCCTAGACCCTATACACCTTTTTGGAATCTACCCATAGGCTCCATAGTAGTTCCTTTTTGTGGTTTGTGTTTAGGATCCTATAAAGTAATCCCAAAAAGGAACTACCATGGAGCCTATGGGTAGCCAATATTGGCCATTATAAGCTTGGGACAGTGAGACCCGGGCCTAGGATGACTGAGGCCTTAGCCGGCAAACGCGAATCCATGGGGAGTTCACGGATGGTGATGAGCTTGAGAAAGGTTTAGGGTTTAAAGGGTTTAGGGTTTAGGGTTTAGGGCTTTGGGGCTTTAGGCTATTTAGGGCTTCAGGGTTTGGAGGTTGAGAACTGGAGGTGTTGGAGGGTTTTATACCTTCATTGAAGGGTTTCTTAAGGGTTTCATAAGGCTCTGGTAGGTGTACAAAAGGTTCCAAACAGGATTCAGCAGAAGACGGGGCTTTGTCTCAGGGCCACACGGAGCACGCAACCGTGACGTCAGCAACTTATCAGGCTGAAGAAAGGAGAAGACTTAGTAGCTGAGTAGGTAACCTTTAACCTCTTTGGGCTTATCTAATCCTACCATAATTGAAAGGCTAACTTTTTTGGGGCTTATATATGCCTACCATAATTGAAAGGTTGACCTTTTTGGGGGCTTATACAATCCTACCATAATTGAGAGGTTGACCTTTTTGAGCTTTTATTACATTTATAATCCTACCATAATTGAAAGGTTAGCCTTTTTTGGGCTAGGGTACTCAGCCCCTAAGCAGAAGACCCGTGCTCGTGAATTTTTCAGGTCGCCAGGACCCTCCTCGAAGTATTCAGTTGTTCTGCATACCTGTAGTCTCCATTGTGGTTCCTTTTTTGGTTTAACCAATTTTGTATTAAGGATCCTAAAAGATAACCCCAAAAAGGAACTACAATGGAGACGATAGGTAGTTCTTACCGCAGGTTGAAAGCAATCGAGTATGCCTCACGGCCGCCAGGGCCGCATAAAAAGATCAAGCAGCGGCCCAAGAAATGCTCGAAGCAAAAGGCCGGCTATCTGCACATCACCGGAAGACACATGAGACGAAGAACCCGTTCTGCCAACGGGGCGAGATGCGCACACACCTGTACCCTGTCATGGAGGCCACTGACTTTACCCATAGGCTCCATAGTAGTTCTTTCTTGTGGTTTATGTTTTGAATCCTTTAAGGTAATCCCAAAAAGGAACTACTATGGAGCCCCTGGGTAGTGACCATGTCACCGCTGATCGCATCAGCGATCTGCTTGGGACGGGATAAGGCATCACCCTAAGGCATCACCCATCGAAGTTTAGGGTTTAGGGTTTAGGGATCCAGAAGCCGCTTGTGTTTGCCTGTGTCTGGGCAACTGCTAAGCCCTGAATCTCAGCAGCTCCTTCGTTACTTCCTTCTTGAGGCTCCTTTTTGATGAGGGAGATGCTGTGGAACCTAGACTGACCTAGAATCACAGTGGCTTTCATTAAGGGTGTTCTGCAGCGCATCGGAAAACCCTTTAATTCCTGCCTTTACCCATGCGTCCACCTCTTGCAGTTTACAGGTAAACCCTAAACCCCTAAACCCCTAGACTCTCAACCTTAAGCCTTATCTTCGAGAGCCTGGCCAGGCTGCGGTCGACCGGGTCTTCAACAAGGCCGCAGATCCCGAAGCCAGGGGTCATGGGATTTTAGGGTCTTGGCTTTAGGGGTTTGGGGCCTTTGGGGCTTTTGGGTTTAGGGTTTTAGGGCTTTAGTTTGGGAGTTTAAGATTTAGGGTCTAGCAGATCCCGAAGCCAGGTGTCATGGGATTTTAGGCTCTACCCAAAGGCCCCTAAGTAGTTCCTTTTTATGGTTCATATTAGAATCCTATAGGGTACTTCCAAAAAGGAACTACTTAGGGATTTTAGGGTCCAGGATTTAGGGCTTGGGGCTCAGGGTTTAGGATTAAGGGTTTAGGGCTTACTTAGGGTAAAAAAAATGTACTAGGGCTGAGGGTTCATAGGATTTAGGGTCATACCGGATTTAGAGCTTAGGGTTTAGGGCTTAGGATCTAGGGCTTATAGGATTTATATAGGATTTAGGGCTTGGGGTTTAGGGCTTAGGATTTAGGGCTCAGTGTTTAGGGCTCAGGGTTTATCTAGGATTTAGAGGTTCGGGTTGATTGGGCTTCTTGGGATTAAAGGGTTTAGGGTTCACCGGGTATACGGTTGAGGTTGTTGAATGTCCTTTTGTTTCCATTGCAGTTCTTTTTTGGTTTAGCCAGTCTGAAAGTTAGGACCCTATAAGGTATCCCCAAAACCGAGGACAATTGAGGGTATAGATGGAAGCTTTCAGACACGAGATTCATGGTCTCTAGCCCTGACACAATGACACACATTTACCGGGATCATACACTAATGTTTCAGATGATTTTGTTCTGGAGGCGTCTACGTCATAGACACCGCCAGAAAGCGATGTTCAGGGCTTGTTGAGCTTCACAAGGCAAAGGTTTTTCAATATCTAAGCCGCTTCGTCTGAGCCCTGGGATGCTCGCAGGGAGGCGACTCCTTGCTGGGCATGACATTCTCCTTCACGATTGCAGCCGCTTGCCTCAAACAGGGCTTGCTTTGGGGGGCTTAGGGCTTGGGGTTTACCCATAGGCCCCTAAGTAGTTCCTTTTTGGGACTACCTTATAGGGGTCTATATAAACCACAAAAGGAACTACTTAGGGGCCTATGGGTAGAGTCCAGGGTTTGGAACTCAGGACTCGGGGTTCAGAGTTTTAGGGTTTAGGGTCTAGTTTTAAAGTGCAAGTGGCTCCGTAATATTACCCAAATATTCAACCTGCCCAGACCCTGTAGCTATTCCACAGGGGGGTCTGCGAGCACCCTAAACCCGAAACCCCTAAACCCTAAACCTCCACGGGGGGGGGGGGTATCGCAGAACCCAACTTTCAAAAGTCACCATGTGATGTTGAAACCTGTGGGTCCAACCATCGCATGGGTAGTTCTCTAAATCAGGGTCCTTCCTTAGCTCCCCAATATAGTACGCCACCCTTATTCAAAAGGGCACCAAAAGGGACCCTAAATAAGAAAACGCCCCACATGTTGTTTGCTTAACGGGGTCACGACGAGTGCCCTAAGGGTTCATGTACCCAATTAGTATATACTTTGGCCTTAAAGTAGTCCCTGTTTGGGTACGTTGGGGCCAAAGTATCTACTATTTGGGTACATGGACCCAAATCGGGGTATGTATGCCAACCGTTTGACATTTGGAGGGGTCCCTGTTCTTGCTCTATGGTGAAAAGGGGTTTTGGCTGTTTAAGAAGAGCATTTGTTGTCTTGAAGGCGTCACTCTCTAACGCAAGTTTAGACTATTCCCTTCCATTCCTCGTGGCTCTTGGCTCTTCGCTGTGCTGTTGATAATTGTTATCTTTGCTGCTGCTTTGTTAGATTCTATAGGGCCGGACAAATTCTAGTAGTATCCTTTGGATTCCCCTGGCTTCTGAAAAAAGTTCATGACAGCCAAAGGCCTTGCCTGCAGAATCTGGGGGGGGGGCTTCCGTGGTAAGGATTGAGACTTCGCTGATGAATTCAATAACGCAGGGTTTAGGGTTCGGGGTGCAGTGGTTTCGGGTGGAATTCTCGGCCCGTGCCATAAACCCACGCCCCCAAAGAAACATCTGAAGCTTTGTGCTTCGCCCGATTCAACTGGATTGAGAGTTTCTCTTCTTGTTTGGGATTAGGAGTCCGGGTTGCTTGAGGATTCATACATGTCCAAAGTTCTGTTTTCCCCTTGCAACTTGAGAGCATGAATGTTCCAACACCCAATAAACAAACCCCAAAACCTTTGGAATGCCGTGTAGCACCCCGCAGAAACCGTTCATACTCCTCACAGACAGCCCTTACATGACAAGACCCTAGACAAACCCTCAGTAGTGGAGCTTGTGATCTGTAACATGTCTTGGAGCTAAACCCTAAACCCTAAACCCCTAAGCCCTAAACCCCCAAACCCTAAACCCCTAAGCCCTAAGCCCCCAAACCC
>CAJNJA010048963.1:0-12832 GCA_905231915.1 Symbiodinium necroappetens | reverse complement strand
CACTGCACAATGAGGGGTTTTCTGCACTCCTCCTCAAACAAGGCGCCAGATATTGTTTGCTCATCTGGTCCATTGTGCTATAAGTGCTGAGATTCTCCTTCTGTTGCACACCTCGTAGTAGTGCAGGCTATGTCTGCCGTTCATATCACGGTCCCGCCACAGCCAAAGGAGGTATCGTAGTTGGCGTGCGGTTGGGCCTTGGTCCGTCCGCACAAGCTCGGCTAGTCGGGCTCCTAGGCGGTGCACCTGATCATTCTTCAGGCCTGATACCGGTAGGCCCTCTGAACGCAGAGCTTCCTTCAAATTTTCACATGTCATAAGTTTGCACACATCTTCGCATGCTGGAACATCCTCTTCATCTGAGAAGTCCGTGAGTTGAGCTCTTCGCGCTACAGTTGGAGCTGGTCTGGTTGATGTAGATGACGTGGGTGGTAGATCAGGTTCAACCTGCCTCCCATCTGTAGGTCGCTCCTGGAGCGGGGAATAATCAACCGGGGACCTCGCTGGTCTCTCTGATTGATCCTCCCCTCCATGTCCACGTAGCCGCAAAGTCGGTGTAGTCGAGGACGACGCTGAGCTTGACGTAGCTCGTCGTGGCTCGCCTGGAGGATCCTGTTCTTGTAGACGCTCCAGCTCCCTCTCGATAGCTTCCGTGGTTGCTCGCTGTAGCTTCCTCAACTTCTTTAACCTCCTCTTGCTAGCCCCTGGAGTGTAGCCGTGATAGATCTCATCGCATAGCCACTTTAGACCTTCCCAGATCAGTAGTGCTCCAAGACCCATCAGTACCAGCATGAACGTTCCCACCAAATCGCTGTCCACCTGAATCCCTGTTCCTCGTGGTGCTGATGACTGCTCCTCAGCTGCCTGTACTGTAAGCAATAGCAGGCAACATACCAGAGCCACCGTCATTCGGGATCTCCCTTGGGCAACTGCAACTGTAGGTCCACGCTCTTCTGACTCATGGCCCACTCCCCACAGCTGTAATAGCGATGTCATTCTCGCATAGCTCAGGGCCTTTGTAAGGAGGTCTGCCGGCTGAACTTCTCCTCGGCAGTGATTGACTTTCATCAAGCCATAACTGATCTGCTCCTGTAACCAGTTGGCCTTGATTCGTAAATGGCGGGTCCGCCATGACGAAGAACCCGACGAGATACTTAGGGCAGCCATGCTGTCGGACTCGATGTAGCGCTCATGGACCGCCTGGCCTATGTCCGATAGCAATGATTCCACCCCCTTCATCGCAATTGCTCCATCAATCATTGCTAGCAATTCTGCTTCTGCCGTTGACAGAGTAATCATCTGTTGCTTCCCGCTACGCCATACAATCGGTACTCCTCCGTAAGTCACCAGCCATCCACCGTGAGAGCGCGAGCTCTGCGGAGCATACGCTGCGTCACAGAACATCACTAAAGGCTTTTCGCTCCACTTGACCTTCAGCTGATAGCCCATTGTTCGTTGGAGATAGCCCAGCGACTTGAGACCGATATCGATTGTTTGTTGTGGCACCTTTGTACACATACTTGCCATCATTGACGTTGCGAATGCCAGATCGGGGCGGGTTCTCTGTGACAGCCATACTGTAAGCTGTTGTGAACGACGCACCTGATCTTCCTCTGCTCCATCGCACACTTCTGGGAGTGCAGCAAGGTCCTTCGTGATGGGCACTCTATCCAGCTGACTAGGCTTCACTGAGTGTGACCTCAGCAGCTCTTGTATATACCCCTGCTGATGGACGTAGATCTCGTCATCGACTTCCCCAGCCCTATGAAGCTCCATGCCCAAAAACCTCACCACGCATCCTGGTCCCAAGATTGACAGTTCTGAGGTATCCCATGTTTCCCTCACGATTGTAGATATCTCATCGACAACATCTCGGGGCCCACAAATCATAAAATCATCCACATAGACCACTACCACTGCCACCACCACACTCTGTTGATCTCGCAGCGACCACCATGATGTAATCGTTCGCCCCTGCTGCCAGGTTAACCCTGCCGGTGCCCTCATAGACCTCAGTGTGGCGTCGCGGTAATTAGTCCATAGCATTGGGGCCTCTCTGAGCCCGTACAATGCCCTGACTAATCCCCAGAGTTCCATCCGCTCGGACAGTCCCAAAGCTTCGAGTAGTCGGGGTGGCTGCGCAATGATAATCGGGTCTGTAGGCAGCCGTCCTAACGGCGTCTTGATGAACGCCGCCACCACATCGAGAATAGCCACCAGCCACTTGTTCTTACTCGCCACTGTAAGAGCCATTCTGACTGCCTCTGCCGGGGCAGTTTCCGCGTATAGTGAAGACTCTTCTGCCCTAGCCAGGTTGCCACATATCACCATTCTTGCCTTACGTTTGTACCACGTCAAGCGATCTTCTGGCTTGGCTGCGTCATTTGGCTTTATCGTGAATACGAACTTCATCGGCAGCTTCTGTGCCCCTGGTAGGTTGAGCCACTTCTTTCGCGACTCGGTGCCTGGACACAGCCGCTCAATTGCAACCTCAATGCCCTGCATCTCTTTGACAATTGCCGGTCTCCAAGCATCCAGGTTGGCCATCACCTCGTCCGGACTTACATTGTGAACCACATCGAGTGGTCCGGACAAGTTGCTCAGCACCTCCTCAATATTCCTTGTAAAGCCCACCTCTGCCTTTCGGATCAACGGACTCCTCCTCAAAGAGTTGGAAGCATCCACCTGCACCAGCCCTGGATTCAGGTCCAGATACATTTGCCATGACTCCTCATTCTGATTGATCACCTCCTGGTGCTCCGGTAATATATCCTCCGCCTGTACCGTAGCTGATCGCATTGATGGAGGCACTTCTTCACCAGAGTGGTCTCCATTGTACTCGGGCAACTGTGACAAAGGTATAGGGAATTGATGCTCGTGAAGTGCTTGTATATCTTCTTGTGACAACTTGCCCAAGCAATCCGGGGTGTAGGCGATGATGACAATCCTTCCCCCTTCCAGTCTGCTACTTCGTGAAAACGTCGAGGGCCGAACCATATTGCTTCTCCAGTCCTCAATGTTCGTAGCTGACCATACACCTGACGACCAACTGCCATACGCTGCTCGATTTTCCCCTGTACTGTGTCTCCCTCTTTCAGTTCTATCCAGAGCTCACCGCCCTTTTCAGGAACCGCCAAAGGAATCACGTAGTTCTGGGTACAAACATCATTGTTGAGGTCCTTGTGCATCGTCTTGGGGGTATTGCATGAGACCAGAACTGATGTAAAAACCGCCTCAGGACATAGCTCCGTCACCACACGTGCAAGCACCTTGGAAAGTGAAGGGTACTCACGTATGCCCATCATCCAACCGACTGTCCCTCCATGGCGATATACTCCAAACTTCTTGTCGTCAAAGAACGAGGACCGTGCTAGCTCCTTTACCAGGGAACATGCCTGCTCCAAACTCCAGTTCTGTAAAAGCTGCTCCGACTTGTCAGTTGCCATCTGCGTTGCCTCGCTCTTGGACAACCCAATACTTCGCATCTCAATCCCCTCTGGATCAGTTTTTGTGCTCAGTCTCCTCCTCGGCCTTGGAGCTTCCTCATACAGAACCTCCTCCGGCTCACCTGGGTCAATGAGGTTAGCTCTCACGTGGGCCGTATGCAGAAACTGTTCACGCTCGTCACCTTCGGCAGGGATGTAGACCAGATGTCCATGACGAAGTATCGTACTCAAACCCACGTACACACCCTTGGTCCATTTCGACTCCAAGGCATGCTCTCTTCGCTGAGGTCCATCACGGTCGAAAGCTTTCCTCTTCAGATACACTGTGGCTCCGAACGGAGCTGCGAGGCATGTGCGCCAGTTAAGCACACGGGCCCTCTGTTGAGCCGCCGCAGCTGCAGCCGCCACTGGCCACAGTCGCGTTGGGAGCTTGGCTCCAACCAACAGGGTTCGGATTCTGTTTTTAAGCCATCGTACAGTATTTTCAGCTCGCCCATTGCCTTGTGGGATTCCAACCTCCGACCAGGTAGCACACACTCCTTGTTCTCGTAGCCAGTTGCGCAGTCCGTGGTTGAAGAACTCCCCTTATCAGCGTGGAAACGATAGATAGGAAACCCGTGCATCCGTAAGTATAACACCGCGTCCTGCAAGGCCTTCTTGACTGTACCTGACTGATTGTTAGGTAAGCCCACGCCAAATGCTAAATATGTAAGTTCTGGGGGTAGACAATCTCCCGCTTCCATCACCACATCTTGTGGTGCTGACTCTGCTGCTGGGGCTTCCTCCTCCTCGTCTTCTTCTGCTGAAAGCACATACTCATCTAGTTCCCCAGGCTCTTCTGGGACTATCGCAGTTGATGGTAAAAGGTCCTCACCAACCTCTACCTCTGCTTCTTCACCACCTTGCGCAGCGGAGTCCCCAGGTCCAAATAGCTCTGCAAGAAGCTGCTCTTGCTCCTTGGTTAGACCCTCCTCCTCAACAGGTTGCTCAGCTGGACACCCATCATCATCTGGTGGCTTGCCCCCTGTATGCAAAGTGATGAACGACTTGGGAACAACATATTTGACTGCAAGCAAATACTTCAAGTTCTTCCCCATTGTCCCCTTTGATGTTGTATCGAGTCCCCTCGCAAGTGGACCCGCTATATCGGCTGCTAATACATACGCCTCTGGATGGTGTACCCGACGATGCTGTTTGCCAGTTCCCCTCGATGTCACACAGGTCACACACTCCTTTCTGAACACTTCATGATTTGATGCCACGTGTTCTTTCCACTGTTCTGCTGATAATACACTCATCTGTGGTAGCCTCGGTGCACAGCGAGGGTCTCGGTCCCAGAAGCTTAAAGCCACCACCACTGCATTGACCAGTCCTGGAGACCAAATTGCATCCTTGTCGCTTTTCTCTGGCAAATCATCATCAGGATCAACGCGAAGCTCATTTAGGGCCAACAAGCTGTGAATATTGGTACCCAGGCCTGTACGATTCTTGGACGCACCACCTGTTGCACCCTGGTCAAACTTTACCACGCGAAGCCCTTCCCTTT
Source organism: Symbiodinium necroappetens (assembly GCA_905231915.1). Classification (NCBI taxonomy): domain Eukaryota; class Dinophyceae; order Suessiales; family Symbiodiniaceae; genus Symbiodinium; species Symbiodinium necroappetens. The sequence goes on along the minus strand of CAJNJA010048963.1, from coordinate 7,840 downwards.
CTTGGTAGGCTTTCCACATTCTTGTGTCCCAGAAACTTAACCCACCATCCATTGTAGGTCCTCCTTCAAGTCGCGGCAGCCTTGGACGTTGCACTTCCTCCCAATAGCGCTGTGATTCGCCCCAAGTAGCCACCCTGGGAGCTGTATTCCAGGGTGGTGACCTGAACTCCTCTTCGGTCTGCTCGATTTGTCGCTCCTCCATCTCACGCTGCTCTTCCGTGGTTCCCTCTGGGTACTCGAGCATGAAGGCCACCTCCCTGTTGTGGTTGTAGGTCCCGCCATTCACCTCCCGACCCACTTGGGCAACCGCATGGAGCCATAGCATCCGAGCAACTAGCGTCACCGAGAAAGAATCACGCTGTCCTCCTCTCGCATGCTGCCTTCCCCTTCCGGGGGGGCCGCCGATAATAGCATCGATTTTTCCTTCTCGTGCTCCCCATAGCAGCATACGCCAGGTCTCTGACCTTAATATGTCCATACCATGACAGCGGTCCAGGTCCAGCTCAATCACTGTTGTATCGCCTTGGTCAAGCTTCATGATTTCCCAGTGTCCTTCACGACCAGCAAAGAGGTGTATAACCCAACGCTTTGATGTCAGGATTTTTCGGCGCTGTGCCCTCGTAAAGAAACCGACTTGCTTCATTATGTCTCACCCTGACCATAGCCCTTGCATTGGTATAAGGTTGGACAAGCATTCTCCTGGTACATCACGGAAGAAAGGTGCATCACGCACCGCTCTCAGTCCAGAATCAAAGGCACCATTAGCAACATAATCCAGCAGGAAAGTGTCCCACGTTTTCTCCATTGCAACTGCAGACATGCGCACATGGTCCTCTGTAAGTAGTGTTGCGTTTCGTAACTCCTCAAGCTTCCGATCTTCCAGTCGTGCTATTAGAGTAAGGGCCTCTAACTCTTGTAGCTGCGGACACCCTCCCTCAACTTGTAGTGGAAGTCGACTGCCATCCAAATCCTGTAGGTAACACTCATCTGCACTCCAGTACATACTGTAACCCAAGACCTGGATAAGCTGACCCATTGGCACAATCGTTTGGCCAGGAGTTGGGCCCTTCAGATCCATCGGACGAGGCGGCATAAGCAATGTTCCTGTAGCTGTAATCCTCATAGTCAGGCGGTGAGTTCCAGCCAACTGTACTTCAATGGTTGTTGCTGCGTCCCACTCCTCCTCTGACACCGAAGTCCTCAAGCTGTGTGTAGCCCCGCTATCAACCAGTGCTGTTGCAGACCCCTTCAAAGAACAGATCCGGATATCATGTAAGATCAGCGTCTTCACCTCCGGCTTGGTCTTCTCGGGTGAGCTTTCGCTTCGGTTCTCCGAGCCCTGTGTCTGGATTACTTGTTGCGCCGCCTGCACCAAAGCTTCCAGCGTCCATGGAGTTCCAGCAACCGTCTCGCTCATCGTAGGCGTTGCCGTCGCCACCGTTGCTGCCGTACTTGGGGTAGCCCGCTGCTCCTGACTTGTAGAGCTCGATGTCCTCAGTCCTCGCTGATCCTTTCCCTCCCTGCTCGGACTTCCAGGCTGCGTCTTTGCAGGCGCCCGTCCCACTGTACAGTCACGTTGACGGTGGGCTTCCGACCCACACTTGAGACACTTTTTCGCCCTTTGCTCCTTCTCCATTCCACTCATACTGTGCGAGTACGCACATTTGTCGCCACGGCGACATCCACTGGCCTTCGCAAAGTATCTGCACAGCTCGGTGGAGGTGCCCTTTGGAGCTGCATCCCGGGCCTTGGCTTGCGTAGATTCCACCGCCTGCACCTTAGGAAGTGGACTTGTAGTCGTCATACTCAGGGCCATCACCTCCAGCTCTGCTTGTAGATGCCGCTGATACGCTTGTACCTGTTCTAAGGTTGGCCTCGCGTCGAGGCGAAGCGACGCCCTCAACATGGATGTCCTGAAGCTCGCATCCGATGAAGACTCAATGCGCTTCGAGGTTAAAGCGAGGAGTCCTCTCGCCAAAACTGACGCATCTGGTGGAGTCATCTGTACTGCCTTACAGCGCTCTAGCCAGCGGGGCCACGACCGTACAGCTCGAAGCACCTTGTCCAACGATTCACCACCAGCAAACTCAAGGGGAGCTTGTAGACGACGTAGGACATCGTGCCGCTCTGCAGAGCCTCCGGGCTGGTATGCCGTAAAAAGCTTGAACATCATCTTTGTGCAGTCATGGGTATAATAACGTCGTGACACCATCTCGCTTCTCAACTCAGCTGGCATCGATGTAAGCAGCATCGACGATGCCCTAGCATTGACTCGTGTCCACTTACCAGTGCACCATCTTTCTGTACCACGGGGCTCAATCGACAGCTTTTCAATTGGAGAGGCTGCCAACCAAACTGCATATGATTGCTCCACCATATCTATAACGCCAGTCCACCACTCAGAGCTTCCCTCACTTATGTCACACATCACGGCATAGGAAAGCTCAATCCAGTCTTGGAACGACAGTGCTGCATCCGCGCCCTCCTTTGCCTCCGGCATCGGTGACCTGGCTTCACTGTTTCTGAGGTAGAACCAGTTGTGGCTTTAGATAGGGCTTGGGCTTGTAGTTCTTGAAGTTGTTGGACTCCCCTGGTCAAAGCATCCAGGACCGGGGAATCCCTGCCGTCAGCAGGAGCCGGCTTCGGAGGAAGAGTAGGCTCGCGCTGTCGTGAATCCCACCACGACCGAAGCAGTCCTGTGGCCCCTTGTAGTCCAGCTTGCTGGTCTCCTTCTTGGAAAACATCACCTTGACAGGCGCCAGGGTTTGTACCATGACCACCTTGCATTTCATGCCTTGCATGGCCCTCGGTGACCCCCTTTGACAGTGCTGGTAGAACCGGGGGAGGTTGTAGGAATGCTGGAAATCCTTCAGGTAGTCGAGGGTCAGGCTGAGGTTGTTGGAGCTGCATTGTAGGTATTGTAGTTCCTTCTAGTAGACCGGGATCCAATCGAGCTGTAGCTAGATCCCCTAATAGCCTTCCCTGACTCACACGTACTCCCTCTTGCTCAATACCATCACCACTCTGCAACGACCGCAAAATAGCTCTTGTATCCTCCAGCTCTGCTTGTAATCGCTCATTGCGGTCACTATATTCTTTCAACTGACCCAGAATACCACCCAACTGCCTTTGCACCTCTGCTTGTATTGCTTCTGCAGGCACGCTGGACGATGACGGCGGAGTTGGTGCCGGTGGTATTGCTTTAGGCCTTCCAGGTGACCTCAGCCTGAATGTAGGCCCCCCAGGTGGAGGCGGGGTATAAGGCGGAGTGGCACCCGGAAAGGGACTTGGTGGAAAATCCACCTGATACGAACCAGGTCCAGGCACATTCAGAAAGCTGCCCAAACGCTGCAACCATTTTGGTGGCTCAACTCCTGGTAGCCACGTAGATGCGGCTTTCCCTTTTGGTGCCGCCACTGTCATATGCGCTGTATGTCCATCAAATCCAGCCTCAGCTTTGTGCGTTGCACCAGTTGAACCAGCTGTAGATCGCCCACCCAGATCCAGTGTCGTCAAGGCATTATCACTTGACCCCGCCTGCACTGCTCCAGCTGTGGTCTCGGCAGCTATTCTTGGTACATCTGCTTCCGTCGCGTGCAAGTTCGAAAGTCCCAAACCTCCAGTTCTGACATTCGCCTCTTGCTGCTGAGCCGCATCTGATCCAGCTCCAGCCTCACCCTGGAACTGCTCCACATTTCCCACCACGTCGCCCTGATGAAGTTCACCACCAGTCGCGCGACCATTCGGAAGCCCGCAGGGAGCGCTTGGGCTCATAACCTGCTGAACAGCCTTGGGTGGCTGCTCCTCTGAAGGGCCAGGCATTCAGCAGATCACGACAGCTTAGCCATGGCACCGGACGAATTGGCACTCAAACTTTTTTCCACAGCAAACGACGTAAATCTGTGAACGCATGAAAAAGCATCTGCAGAGACTGACACCTATTTGTACAGAGTGGTGTGCTGTTTCCTCTGCTGCTCATGCTATGTAGCCCAAGGGTCTTTTACTTCGCAGCCGCCCTGTAGCAGAAAAAAGAAAGCAGCGGTTGTTCAGCTCAACCCCCAGACCCAAACTGCACTGCACAATGAGGGGTTTTCTGCAGGTTTAGGGTGAGGGTCGCCCCACCCCCTACAATCCCGAAAAGCATGTAAAGCACACGTACAGAAACCCTAACAGAGGCCCTAGACAATCCTTATCCTAAGGGTCCGAGAACCTAATAAGCATATCCTCTCCCAAAAAGCAACCTACAAAACTACTATCCGTAGCCCAAGTGCCTCATTATTAGGTCCGTTGGACCCACAGGGTTTTCCAACCCTGCAAACCCTATTATATATGCATAATGACTGAATGTACAATGTATACCCAGTCACTGTACATACTTGTATATTCCATATACTATGTATATATGCCTGTATGGATATCACATCCCTACAAAGCCCTTATTTGGGTGAGCCCTGAATCAAACCCTAAACCCTAAACCCTAAACCAACCGAGGCAGCACAGGCTTCGGGACTCTGTGCGGGTACACTGTGAAGGAAATCGTGGGGAGGAGACGGAGTGCAGCCTTGGAGGGATGGTTTAGGGCTTGGGGCTTTAGGGTTTTAGGGCTTTAGGGCTTTAGGGTTTAGGGTTTTAGGGTTTAGGGTTTAGGCATTTATGGGTTTGGGGATGCAGGGGTTTTAATGGGTGTGAGGGATTCTGCGCAAGTGTTGAAAACGGATAAATGCCAAGAGTTTTGTCTTGTCACAAGGCCGATTAGGCAGGGAGCCCGCCCCGTTTTTAAAGAGGGTTTAGGGTTTGGGGTCTTAGGGGTTTAGGGTTTAGGGGTTTTCAAGAGGGCTTTGTCTGGGGCTCCAAAATGAAGGTTCAGGTGATATACGCATAACCCACATATGCTTGTGCTTCCAGCCTAGGTACCACCACACTCTAAGACTTATAACTTGCTGAGACGGCGTATCTATGCTTAGGTTATAGGCGCCTCGGCCGTCCCGGCAGGGTTCGTGGTTTAGTCAGAATTTTGGACCTACCTGTAGCCGACAAACCCACGAACATACCCGGATCCCTTACACGAAGGTTGTTCCCTAAGGGTCCGTGTGCCCAAATAGTACAGACCTTGGCCCTAAGGTGCCTACAAAGGGAGCACTTACGACCAAAGTATAAACTATTTGGGCACATGGACCCTTGAGGATTGTGTTCGTGAAACCCTAAACAAACCCTAAACCCTGACACCCTAAACGACCCTAAACCCTGACACCCTAAACCCTGAAACCCCTAATTTTAAACCCTGACACCCTAAACCCTGAAACCTTGAAAACCCAAACCCTGAAACCCTCAACCCTAAGCCAAAGGAAGGTGCTCTGAGCTCCAGGTCGGGGTTCACTGGGTTCTTTTTATAAAAGATTTTTTGAAGTTACCAGAATAGGGGTCTATAGTAAATAATATGGTTTCCTTATAATGGTAACTTAAATTAAGGGTTTAGGGTTTAAGGGTTACCATAATAGGGTTCTATAGTATATAATTTGGTTTCCTTGTTATGGTAACCTAAATGAAGTCCCCTAACAAGAACCGTTTTAAGTTACCATAATAGGAATCTATACTGAATAATATGGTTTCCTTGTTAATTATGGTAACTTAAATGAAGTCCCCGAACAAGAACCGTTCCAGGGCCAGGCGGGTGCTTTCGGAGACTCCCAAAAGCCTAAGGGTTTAGGGTTTAGGGTTGAGGGTTTCTAAACCCCAAAACCATATTTCATAAGGAGTATTCAGTGTTTAGGGCTTAGGGTTTAAGGTTTATAGGGTTTAGGGTTTCAGGGTTTAGGGTTTAGGGTTTCTAAACCCCGAAACCATATTTTATAAGGAGTAGTCAGTGTTTAGGGTTTAGGGTTTAAGGTTTAGGGTTTAGGGTTTCAGGGTTTAGGGTTTAGGGTTAGCTTAAACCCCAAAGCCATATTTATAAGCGTTCTCAAAGTTCGGCTTGAAGGCTGTAAGGTTTCCATGAGGGCGACTTGGGATATTTCTCTGCAGGTTCTTGAAAGAATAGCCATATTGATAGTCATAAGCATCCACTAACACCCTTGCGGTATAGAACCCTTGGAACTCTAGTCGAGCTGTTCACGCTTCTAGATTAGAAGACTTCCTGAGCACCCCAACAATTCTCCACAGCATGGATGCCTTCAACCATTCCTGAATACCCAAAGCCGAAAGCCGCCTGTAGATCCAATAACCTACTATCTTCGGGGCTAACAAGGCGATTCTGTGGTCATAGCCTACTCTGTTGTGAGATCTGCGACTACCGGCAGAAAAATGTTTTTGAGGCCTTAAACCCCAGAAAAGACATGGAAGGAACTGTCGCTTCCTCGTGGATCCCGTGCCGAAGGAAGAGATTGATTGGGCGATGCGGAAGCAAGCCAAGGCCCCGCGTGGTAGGGTCTTTTTTCAGCACGGTAATCGTTTTTTCCACGTGCCCCTTGTTATCAAAAGGTTTTGGACTTATGGGGTGTGGCGCTTAGTAGCGATTTGGATATTTTCGGAGATCTGGGATCAGAGTATAGGGCTTGGGATGCTTTCTTGTTGTGTTTGTATGGATCCGAACAGGAAACTACTGTACCCCGAGGGAGGGGGGGGGGCAACTTGACTTGGCCTTGAAAAACAGGTGTTTATGTCGAATCTACTGTGCCTGCCACACGAACAGGCTTCTTCTTGCAAAAGTTGGCAGCATGTTGTTTTGCATTGACAGTTTGGAAATGCTTCACACTGGGGTTTTGGACACGCTAGTCGCTGTTTTCGGCTTGGTAAGGTTCTTGTGGGAGAAGTAGGAGATCGAAAGTAGCACTGGCGAACATAGCGGAAACACCACGCCTGTCACACGACACAGGGGTTAAACAAAACGCGCAGGATTGAGAGTCTCTTGAAGCAAGATGGTATGCGGTGATCTGAGATGATAGGAGATGAGAGGAGATGAGATGGTATGAGACGGTATGTGACGATATGAATATGGGAGGATATGATATGATATGTTATGATACCGGAAATAGCACGCCCATCACACGAAGCAGGGTTACACACACAGGACTGAGAATCTACTGAAGCAAGCTTCGTGTGATGTGAGAGCAACAGGAAGACGAGCGTACTGAATGTCGAAACAGAGAACGTCATTACCCCACCCCCCCCCCCCGAGAACAAGCCAGAACTAGGGGCAGTTATCCCGCCCCTGCGAAAATACGAAAGGGCGGGGATTCGGGCTCATTGGGTTTAGGTTCGATGTTGGGAATGAGTTTAAGATACGGTTGATGATAGAAATCCTGCATTACCTTAAGGACACGAAACTCCGGGAATTGTGGTATATTCCTTATTATGGGTAATGCAGGATTTATATCATCAACCGTAGTTTCATCACCTATCCTCCTTCCTGCCTAAACTTTTTGTTGATTCGCTGAAGTCTGTGGAAATTCGGATTTGCATGAGGGCCCCTGAATCCCACACGCCCTACTTTCAACTTCTGAATCCCAAGCCTCCAAACTCCTAAAGCCCGAAGCCCTAAACCCTAAACCCTAAACCCCTAAACCCCTAAACCCTAAAGCTCCAAAGCCCTAAAGCCTTAAAGCCACCTGCAAGACCCTACGCAACCTTTTCCCGTCACGTGCCAGGATTTTTGCAAGTGCGTTCGCGAAGGAAAAGATTATAGGACTGCCGAGGGAGGGGTGTCATGGGTCCAGGCCTAGGCAATTCAGGTGCCTAAAGAATTCTTGAGCAGTATTCCTTCCTTCTTTAGGGTTCCGTAGTACATGAGTATGTACCATAAGGCCATTATGAACCTAAGGACCCTAAACCCGAAACCCATAGT